>ML295113.1:0-45714 GCA_005239495.1 Nicotiana undulata
ACCATCTTTTTTCTTCTTTAATTGAGAATCATCGCTACAATCAACATCTGCTGGTTTAATTTCCGTTTCAGACATGGATTCACGTCGGATTCCCCCTAACTCAGAATCCTCAACAACTTTACCTTTTCCCTTATCGTTCACATCAACACCTACTTTGACTGATTCAAAATTTGTGTTGGGTAATGACTAGTAGGGAGTTCCATCTCCTGACGAAGCATCAATATTGTTGCCTTTTTCACCCACTAATTCTACATTTTCAGTTGTTTTTTGAACAGGACTACTGCTAGGTTTAAGACTAAACACAAACGGAGAGTCAGAAAATAATGAAAAACTAGGACCCGACATTATAGAGGCAACAAATTCAGCAGCTACTTGGGTTGAAGAATGGTGTTGTTCACGTTGCCGCCATCTACGGGCACAATGCTTCTTCCCCATAGTGAAAACAACAACACGGACTCATTGATTCACAAAAATACAAAGAAAAACAGGAATATTCAATGATTTTGAAAGCCCACTTTCACTATCATATGATTTTGAAAACCCTTATTGTCACAAGCAAAAATTTCGCCCAAAATTTACTGTTGGACGAAGAGATAGAACGGTTGAAGTTTAATTTGAAAATTGAAAAGTTTGTTTAGTTTGAGTATGGAGGAAAGTTCGCCCAGAATTGCATGAAATAGATATGAAACAGGGGAAACGTTAAAAGCGATGAAAACGTTAAAAGTGATGGAACGGAAATAAGCTTGCAAAATGGGCCGGGTAAATAATTTGGACCGAATGAGTAGGAAAAATAATTAATTTGAGCCTAAGTATTAAAGAGTAATTAGTTTGAGTTTTGTGGGTATTAAGTGAGATTTTGCCTTTATTTTTTAGTATAAAGCCCAATATTTCAACCACAAACTTGAATATAAACCCTCTCTATGTATGGTATTAATATTAAATGATATCTTGACTACATTAGAGTAGAATTTACTTCTTTTTACATTTTCATGTCAAAATCAAATTTTATCCGCTTAGTTAAACTCATTTAAAGTTAATTGAATACTAAACATTCAAGAAGCAAAAAGAATCTTAATTATGCTATTTAAGACAAAATCTATCATAATTATAAAATAAAAATAAAAATAAAAATCTTAGAAAATCTTTTTTTTGTGAGATACAAAAGTGAAGAACGCATAAGAATTCTAGGAGTACATAGGATTAAATAGTATAATTTAAATAACGCGGGAAAATATACAAATGATGCAATGTCATTATATATGTGATGTGTCATCCACATCAATGCAATTAAAAACACAGAGAAGTCATATGTGTTTAAAATATGTGTTTTGATCGAGCAAAAGTATATGTTATAAAACTCCTCGAATAAGAATGGAAAAATGACATTGTATAGTCACTCTGAGAAAAGTACTTGAGGATGAGATTATCAACTCATTATTTTGAAGTTATTCTACCAGCTGTGTCAGCCAAAAAAAAATTACTATTGTATAATTGATACAATTCTTTGAAATTTCAAAATAATCAGGTTTAATAGGAGTAACATTTTTAGCATTTTCACAAAATTCCTATAAAAGTTTTTAAAAAGTTGATCCCCCTAAATTAAGGATCCATATGTATTCTTTTTCACTTTATTCACATTTCTCTTCCTCCGTAACTTTATCCCCTTTCAAAACCATAACCACTAGGTGGATGCACGTTTATCGCTTCGTCGGAATTTTTACTAAATATACATATTAATACCGTAAGAAAACGGATAAGTAGGGGGAAAATAACTTCACTTGACATAAATTGTCTCTTGGCGCGTTAATAATATGCCTGATTCTGCAAATATTTTAGAGAGCCTATGTGGTTAAAAATTGTAATGAAGTAGAATTGAACTCAAGACCTCTTCTAACTTAATACTCAATAAAACCAATAGACTTAAACTATTTTTTGTCTTGAAGTATGATAATTAAAGTTATTATTTTCGTTCGTCTATAAATTTCGATATCGCTTATAAAAATTCTTGTGTACGCCTCTGATAGCCACCATTAACAATTCTATCATCTTCTCTACCACTAATGTTAGAACCCGCGCAATGCGCGGATAATTTAACAGAATATTAATCTTATAAAGTTATGATCTAATATATTAAATTATTTAAATAAATATTAGTTATTATTTTATTATTTCAGGTAGTGTACAAAAATATAACAAAATCTATATGAAACAAAAGAATACACATTAAATACTAATTAAATAAATTATTTGTTCCTTATTACTCTATATTATTATTAAATTATCAAGTACTTAGTACTTAATTATTTACTTCTTTTTTATATATATAAAATATGATAGATATTTATATAGACCATTATATTAGGAAGAAACTACTCCCCAATTTGAATTGAAAGTTTTGTATTTCCTTTTTTCCGATTTTTTTATTTTAAAACTCCAACTTGAAACTACTCCCCAATTTGAATCGGTGGTTATATATATGGAAGAAACTACTCCCCAATTCGAATTGAAAGTTTTATTTTTATTTTTTATTTTAGAATAATAATAAAACTCCAACTTGAAACAACTCCCCAATGTAAACGGGTAGGTTTTTTACTAAATATTTTCGTTTTTTATAGGTAATTTTACTTTTTCTTATTTTTTTATTTTAAAACTTCAACTTGAAACTACTCCTCAATTTGGATGTGCACTTTTTTTATCTATATATTTTCGTTTTTTTATTATAGCTAATTATAAGATATCTATATTTATTAATTCAAATAGAGTAACCAACCAATTAATTCAAAATTTAAAATTCAAAAGGAATTTTAGTTAGAAAGGTAGTTTGTTTTGTCCTAATGCCACTTGGCATTTTGTGGTTATGCCATTTGTCTTAATATTGTGTTTTTGCCTCTCCTTTTATTACTATCCCCCAAAATTGATAAAAACGGGCAAGAATGCCTAGAATATCAGCAAAAATGGTATTCCCAAACCGAAGAAAGATTAATCTGAAAAAGAACGAAGAATAAACAGATTCCTTTGGGGGGCTGGGTGGGGGGTGGGGGGTGGGCAGAGGGAATTATAATTCAATTCTATAGATAATATAGTGTTTTTTCCCCAACTTCTTATAAATATTTTTCTTTTTTCTTTTTATGGTATACATTTGGTGTAATATACATAACTACATACATCATACAAACTATATGTTGTTTATTTTGTTTGAAAAATAATGTTTATACTACTTTATCACCATATATCCTTAGTATCTTTTTATTATACCATATAGTATAGTATAATACATGTATATAAATAAACTATATCATGCATAAAGCTTATAACTTTAAATACATGCGGTATATTTGACATATACCATTAATATATGGTACTACATGGTTTATCATATATACCATATAATAAATAAAAATATGAGCATCACCAGCCAAATATGTAACATGTTAAAATCATATGTGTAATATTCAAACTTGAATTCTAAATATTGAAAAAGAAAGAATTTGGCCAAGGAGTGCAAACATCACCAGACATCCCTACACCCCAAATTGAGTTGTTTGCTCATTTTCACATAGTATTTCAGAGGCAGGAGAATTCCTTAGTACAAGAATGCTACTTAGGGAGAAAGAATCTCTCGACTCAGGAGCACCTGAATCTATTCTATGTGTGTCCCACTTCCGCCTATGTTAAAGCATCCGCCCATTCCAATGCTACTCACGGATCAAAAAAGTGGGATACAAACAAAAATTTTGATATGAATTTTCCAAAACTAATACTAATAAGGTGTGGGATGACATATAATCATGTAAAAAGAGTAATATCCGATACTTTTATTCTAACAGGAACTTATATATTGTGGTATGAACAGTTTGTAAACTAACTCCAATAAACTGACATCAAGAAAACATATACTGCGCTATGCTAGAACCTAATATGCAGCACCTTCTTCATTATTGTTTAATTCACAATATTTGCTTTACAAAAAACCTGATTGAAGTAACAGACATTACAGTTATCTAAGCCATATAAGTTTTTGATAACCGAACTGAACCATACATGTAAACACATGGAACCAAAAGGTTGTATTTCCAGAACGTGTTATTCTTTTAACTGACTCCAGAAAATGAATAAGATTGAGCATGAGGACATTACATGCGTCTTTCGCGACAAAATTAGACAGTGTGCCTGCATTTCTTGAATCTTGGTATATCAAGCTACTCTTCCCCATGACGTCTTACTCCAAACTATACCTGAAATCAAATTAATACCTATTTTCAATATGATAACAAAGAAAACGCATGTCCTTTTCGAACTTATAATCTTGAGTAGTTATTTTTTTTCCATGTTCCAGTATCTGCTTCTTAATGAAGAGGTAAGTAAGTATTACCACCTTAGTAAATTCAACTGTCAAAGATTCTGCACGAGGAGCAATTTCCAGTAAGTAGGACATAAGATGTATAGGTACATCAATGATGTCGCTATACTTCTTCACTTTTCTTCCATCTAAATGTGATGATTCGCCACGAGTGGATAGTTTGTTATCCTACAATTTGAAATTAAAAAAATAGGTCAGTTGGAGATCAGTATAACTTCTAAATAATTAATTTATATGCGATCTAAGTAGTGCAACAATAAATTAGAAAGGAAAACCAAATTCAAAAGCCAAGTTGCTATATCAACAAGCTGCTCAAATTACAAGAATCTAAAAAAGTCGATACATAATATTTAATAGAGAGGAGAAGGAGAATGCGAGCTAATTGTCGTCTTAGGAAAATCAAATCCTAGCCTAGTTACTATATCTATCAGCAGCTCAGCTACAAGAATATAAGAAAGTCGATAAACAGTACTCCTATTTAGTAGAATCAGAATGAAGAAGGATTCTATTAAATAGGAGTAGAATCTCTATCACGTAATGAAGTTGAAATACAAAATTACATAAGTCACTCGAAGTTTATATACAAGTAAAGAGCCCCTAATCCAATGGAAACCACCCTCGAATAAGTGAAAAACTGCTCATGAAGATATCAAACTCATAGGATCAAAAGAAAATATGAAAAACAGATTGAAATAATAACACGAGTTTCTATTATGGTTTAGTACCTCGGATTTGTTGAACACCAAGTATCCGTCAGCGGTGCGCTTCAGCATGTCAGCAACAGCATTAATGGGCATAGTTACTGATGAAGATCTATCCTCAGTTATGAACTTTATATGCCTCAAATTGCCAAAAGTAACGTATTCACGTATTCCAGAAATAGCAGAGAGAGCCTAGGCATACACATAATCACATCAACCAGTGAGCAAATTCCTCAACTAGCCCACCCAACTCCCAATATCCCTCCCCCTCCCATAGACAAACAAAGACGGATAACACACAGCGTTCTCTTTCCCGATAAAAATGCAAGGTGATGAATGACTTCACTAGCACCATTATAAACATTTGTTTGGTCAAAATACAGAAAGATTATTGTCTTATTAAATGATATTAGAACCCCTTCTCCTGATACACAAAAAAAGGGCAGCCCGGTGCACTAAGCTCCCGCTATGTGCGGGGTCCGGGAAGGGACGGACCACAAGGGTCTATCGTATGCTATCTCCTGACACACACTAAACAAGAAAAAGAAGAAAAGGGAAGGTCTTATTTGTTACCTCAACGGTGTCAATGGACAAAGAAAGAAACCTCGCGCTGCAGAATTGTCCAAACATGGTCATAAAGCATTCACCAGTCCATCTCTTTCGATCTTCACCAGCGTTCCATTTAGGATACCGCAAGTCGATACAAACTCTATCTAAACAACCCAAATCCTCCTTAAAACACACCTTAACAACATGCCCTTTAAACACAAAAGACAAAAGCTTCGGAGCAATCACATTGATCCTATGTATTTCATAACAACTCAAAGGACTCCTCCAATGTAATATCTCCAAATTTTTTAACTCCATGCAATTCATTTCCAATTCCTCAAGTTCACCTCTATCCCTAATTGCACATTTGTACAAAATCACACTCTCAAGCTTAGGACAACCAGAAAAGATTTTCCCATCATCAAAGTTGTCATCACTAAACACAAAATTCATCAATTTGAGATACTTCAAGTTGGTAAAAGTCCAACTTTTTGGCAATGCTATACTATAAGGAACCGCACAATTGAGTTCCAAGACTTGAAGAAATTGAGAAGAGAGCAAGCATGTTGGTATAAACACGGGGTTATTAGTAGTAAATGCAGAGATTCTGAGATTTTTAACTCTATGATCAGCAGCATAAGTCATACATTCTTTACTGAAAGATGGGGTAACTACATCGTCCACAGAAAGCCTAAGCTCAACAAGTTGAGAATTACAACGACGAGCAAGAACACGTCTAGCAAAGAAGTTAAATCTTATTTCTGCAATAAAACAGGGGGAATAAGAATTCTTGAAATCAAGAACAGGGAGTGAAGTCCAAACCAATTTCCATCTTTTCGACAATACTGATGTCCTTACAGCAGTTCTAGTGTCAAGAAAACAAAGTATAGCCATCAGAATACCATCTGGTAAGCCACTGATACGATCCATTTCTATCAATTTCTTGATTTTCCTTTGCTGATTCGTCTTTGTGATTAATACCCACTTCACTATTTTATGTATAAACACAAATGCATCTGTTATAAGAAGAAAAAAAATGAACTGAATGGGTACGGTGAATTCAGAAATATTTTCCTTATATGGGTGAAACGGAAATAATTTTTTATAGGAATTGGGGATTGAAATTTCAAGAAGTTGCAGAGAGATTTTGTGGAAGTTACATGCAGCAGTAATAGTATGACTATGATTAAAAAGGCTTACAGAAGTCAATCAACAACGGACTCTGAGTTGGTTAAAGGAAAATGAAGTTGATCTTCCATTTTATTTTTTTTAACCGTAGGATATAAGTCAAGCAGTAAATAATAGATAATTGAGATTTTCAGACAATGGGAAGATATTTTTAACCAAATTAGGACCCTCTCAGACCCAACACTATTTTTTATGCCAAATATTTTTTTTGGAGTAAGATTTGGTATTTTGGCATGTGAATAGTATTACACCAAACACTATTCAACAACACAATTAATATTCATCAATATTTTATTATATAACACTTTTAATATAATATATTATAAATCTTATAATTATTATACTTTTTATGTATTATCTTTATAATACTAATTTTACATTTTAATTTGGTGTATACTTTTTAATAAAGTAATTTTCGTATATATTACAACAATTTAGTATGGAGCAACATTCTAATCCTAGAAGTTGAATATTTAAGTAGAAATTAAACTAATTTTTACGATAATATAATATTTATTTAATTATATATTAGCAATAATTTTATTTTTATTTGAATTATCCATTAATATGTATAATGTATAATATTTTTTTTAATTTATGTTATTTAAAAATTATGGTATAAAATAATTTTATATTAGTTGGTTATATAAGAAAAGAATATGAATAATATCGTTATATAAGAAAGGGATTTGTTTTATGAAATAAAAAAATAAATTTAAATAAAAGAAAATAATATAATATAGAAGAGAAATAAGAATTTAAAAAAAAATCTTTTTTGTTGTATAAAATAGTGTAATGGATTGAAGTTAATTTGCACAATCTTGATGTATACACTATTTTGGTGTAGAAAAATGGTGCAAGGGTTGGAGATGCCCTAACCTTGTCCACTCCTCTTCGAGATTGTAATTTCTTTCACTCATTTTTTTTACTTGATCTGTAATGTCAAAGTAGGTAATAACACCAATATCTATAATAGTATAAATTCTATTTTAACTCAAAACTAAAAAGCTTATAATTATATAATTTTAATTGCAAAAATCAATAAGTTCAAAACAATTAAGTTTCATACTCTTAACTTTGAATTAGTCTTCTAGTAAAAAAAAAATATTCTAATCAAAACCAAAAAATACCTGAATTTTATGTCAAATTTCATATATTAACTATCCTACATTTGAAATGTAATAACAATATCACAATTATATGATTCTAAAATTGTTAATCCCTATATATCTCACTTTACCTTAGAAGATTCGTAAAAAGTAATATAGCTATAATACAATAAATTTATTTAAAAAAAATACTCTATTGTATTACTTTTCAAACAACAATAGAGTATAAAGTAGATAGAGGTAACATATATTTCTCTTTTTAGAATTTACTTTAAAAACAATATTTTCTTTTAGAAATCATTTGAATTCTCGTATACATCAAAGTGGCACAATGAATAAATAAACACAAAAAGAACCCAAAATTAAAGTGTTTAGATCCCATCACTCATTTTCATTCAACTGCTCACTTTGAAACAAATATGCTTGTTCTCTTTGTCTCCATCTTCCTCCTCTTAGCTCCGGCGTCATTGCCGTCGATCGCGGCGGCGGAGACGGAGCAGCAGAAGCACCAACAGTTCGCCGTTGACGGCGGGAAAGTATTGAAGCTTGATGAATCCAACTTCGATGTCGCAATTTCCACCTTCGATTATATTCTCGTCGATTTCTATGCTCCTTGGTGTGGCCACTGCAAACGTCTTGCTCCTGAGGTCCATTTCCTTTTTAATTGGTCTGGGCTCATATTTGATGATTTTGTATTTGTTTATTTATTCAACTATTTTACTTTCTACTTGTGATTTGATGATGATAGCTGATTTAATTATATATCAGAGGCCTGTACTTTTATTGAACTAAGGGTCCTGCTTGAGTGTAGTCATTCGTAGGTGAAAAGCACTTTACTTGCTGTTTTAAGTGGATAACTGCAATAAATACAGTTGGTTTTCTTTACTATAAGTGTGAGTAAGAGTAAATCAGGTATACATGATAATTGACCTCAATTACAAAGAAGAAAAGCCAATGAGTTGAATGAATTAAGAGCTGCAAAACTAGAATAAGCATATACTGAGTTTTTGATACTTTTGCTGGAATATGGAATCTAAATTAGACTATAGATCTTTTCTCCTTTTATGATAGTAGTGTCACAGCCAGCTTGTGCACACTCGACTATTCCACTAGGTACTGCTATGTCCACTAACACAAGTACCGAGTAACTTTGTCCACTAAGGATTCGGCAGATAGGAAGAACTAACAGTCTTTTTGTCTCTGATAGGATTTGAACCCTGATCTCCAAGGTTTGCACCCACTTTACTTAGCACTACTAGACCATGCAGTTGGGTGCCAACTGCCAAGTCAGAGTATAAATCATAGAGGGGCTAATTGCATCTTTTGTCCCTACTTCAGGGCTTTTGCGATCTCTTTCCTAGATATGATACTTAGTCTGAATGCCGCAAATGTTATTGCTTAGTCTATCTGAGAAGGGAGATTGAAACCTCCTTTATACTGAAAAACATTCGCCAGTTTTTTATTTTGAAAGGAGATTTTCATTATTATCTTCAACTTCATATCCATTACCTTCAAATTGTAATCCTTTTATTTCAAGAGGCTAAGGAGCAAATATTTGGGGCTAACTATAGAAACTGAATACCTGATATAAAAAAAAATTAAAAGAAATTGCAACTGATTAGCTATTGGCATGGTCATTAATAAGAAATTGCAAATGATTGTGTTTGTTATTGATCAAATGCCGTTTACTGTACAGTCAAACATATAAAATTACTGGTGGATGGACACCGTAATTGTTTTTGTAAGGTCCAAATGCTATGTTTGTTTACCTTATTGGGAAAGAAACGAAACTTAGTTAGATATTTACTGAAGCAAGTGATAGTTACGGTAGAAAAAGAGACAAAGAAAGAACTACTGACAAGGTTGCATTTCTACCTTAATTGATAAAGGATTATCCAACTAAATTCAAAAAGGTTGCATACTTCCCAGCGAAAAGGTAACTAGCCTCTAGAATGATTATGTCATGTAGGCAATACATAGAAATGGATTTTCATTCATTTTGTGAAAATAATCCCTACATTATTATTCGCCCGCATAATAATGTGTACGTTATTATTCACCGCATACAAGTCCTGCATTATAATTTCTACATAACTAGTACTTGAACCAAACGACCCTAAGAGTATTATCTCTCTGTTAGATGGCTTCTGCGTTTGTGTGGGGAGGAGAGTGTTTTGCTGGTTGTCCATATGGAACTGCTTGAGAGATGAGGTTGCAATGGTTCTTTATATACATTGATAATCTTAATATCAATCATATCTTAAATTACAATGAGCCACCCCCCCTCCCCCCCCCCCAAACAAAAACAATATTGCATTTAATATTGCCTTCAATATTTGCATTTCTCTTCTCGAGAAAAGAACCTCTTTATTGTGTACTCTGCTAGAAGTATAGAATGCGAACAGCGTTGTGTTCCAGACTTCCAGGATAACTTGGGTTAACTTATGTTTAAGTTCTTTGCAGTTGGAATTTTGTGATTTCACGTGATTTTCCGAATTTCTGAATTTTTGGAATTTTGACCTCTTGCAATCTGACAAAGTTTAAGAACTTTGCAGTTGGACAAAGCTGCTCGGATTCTTGCTGAATTGAAGCAGCCCCTAGTTATTGCAAAAATAGATGCTGACAAATACAAACGTGTTGGTTCAAAATATGGCATCGAGTACGTGTGCTTTGGCCTTATCATTAAGTCATTTTTCTGATACTAATTTTACAATGTATGATCTGCATCTGTTTAATCAGGTTTGCAAGAACTGAAAAGAAGGGTAGTTATTCATTAGTTCGTTAAGACATTTTTCGTATCATTCTTCAAGGGCTATGATTTGGTGATATTCATAATCAAAATAGACGTCAAACTCAGTAGTGCAGTGCAGGCCACCGGTCTAAGAGGTTGATTCCAGATTTCCCAGCCAATTAACCATTCCTTCCTGAAGTGATAGTGTTCACAACAGTTTGCTTTAAAAATTGGATTTCGTTTTTTACTATCTCAGGTGTACCATGTGGGCAATTTGATACATATGCACATGCATAAAAAGCAGATAATATGTGTTTGGAAGTAGAGGAGGTACAAGACACTGAAGTTGATAAGCAAAAAGGCTAGATGCTGAAAGGTTATTGAGGGCCCTGCCACATCCATCTTCCGTGTCAGTACATCTGCCATGTCCTCTTCTGTCTTTCCTTTCCCTTGAACCTCCATTAGTTCTACCTCTGAGTATAATATGGTCTCCTTTGTTTCTGTCCTCTCAGTCTAGGATCTCTCCTTCGTCTATATTGTTCTTTCCTCTTTCTGTCTAGGATCTCTCTCGTGCTTATATAGTGCTGATACTACTGTGGTTATTTTTTGGGACTCATGCTATGCGCTGGAGTATGAAGTATCCTTTGTCTAGTCTGTTGGAGAGGCGGAGTAGCCAGGTGACATATAGGGGGAGGGTGTAATCAGGAGAGTTAAAACTGATGGACAAAATATAAGACAAGTAGTAAGGGGATTGAGCTTTTTAATTGGGAGATTTGGAAATTGGGTTCTGATGTACTTTCTGAACCGTCATTATTTTAAATGAGGCTGGATTATCCCGAGAGTTCAGCTGTTGCACAATTCAATTTTGTTTTTCCGCGAGAGAGTGGAAACTGAAAAGCTTCTAATGGAAGATTTATTAGATGCCCTTTGCTCTCCCTTGAATAAATAAAAACTATTCTGAGCTGCAGAGTGCACATGCTTTACGGAAATTAGATCAGCTCTCCCCTTGCTTATGGAATTAAAAGACACTGAAGTACTTATATAAGAAGATATTGAAGTTATTCTTTTTTCTTTGTTTCTCTCTTTTTTTCCTGTTTGGTCTCAATGCAGTGGATATCCAACTTTGAAGATATTTATGCATGGAGTTCCAACAGATTACTACGGACCAAGAAAAGCAGATTTACTTGTACGATTCTTGAAGAAGTTTGTTGCTCCTGATGTGGCAATACTGAATTCTGACTCAGCTATTAGTGAATTTGTTGAAGGAGCAGGCACTAGCTTTCCTATATTCATAGGCTTTGGTTTGAATGAATCTGCTATATCGCATTTTGCAGTAAAATACAAGAAAAGAGCATGGTTTTCTGTGGCAAAAGATTTCTCGGATAAAACCATGGAGTTCTATGATTTTGACAAAATACCTGCTTTGGTAGCTCGTCATCCAAACTATGATGAGCAAAGCATCTTCTATGGCCCCTTTGAAGGTTAGCTTTTCATCAACTGTCATATTAGGCTTTGGAATTAATTAAAATCTATCCCTGCTTATGAAAATAGTATCTCATCCTTCCCAGAAACAAATAACAATTAACACTTATTCATCCCTTAGGAAGCACTTGAGCAAACAAGAATCTCGCCATATTTAATAGACACATAATAAACAACGGAAAAGGGCCAAAGTTACGCCTACACTCTTGGATATAGAGCAATTATGCCCTTCTTTTGATTTTGGTACCAAAAATATCCTTACCGTTAAATATTGGATCAAATATACCCCTAAAAACTAACAGCGCTCCATCTCAGATTTAACAACATTAAAAGATTTTTTTTTTGACTTTTTGACCCCATCTTCCACTCAACTTCCAAAGTTCAAACACCTACAATGTGAAGGCAACTCCTTATCTTCTGCCTATCACTCCCCGGAAAAACCTCTACAACGACACTTCCAATGGGGAAATCATCTTATGGACATAGTGTTGAGTTGTCCCACATCGGAGGGATTTGAGGTCCTTGGTCGCCTTATATGGTCTTGGGCAATCCTTACCTCATAAGCTAGCTTTTGGGGTTGAATTAGGCCCAAGGTCCATTTATCATGGTATCAGAGCCAGGCCCATCCCAATTTTGTCACCGATGTTGGGCTCCCATTTATGTTGTCCACGCTCCAGTTTGCAGGCCTGGGCATGAGGGGGGTGTTGAGTTGTCCCACATCGGAGGGATTTGAGGTCCTTGGTCTCCTTATATGGTCTTGGGCAATCCTCACCTAATAAACTAGCTTCTGGGGTTGAGTTAGGCCCAAGGTCCATTTATCACATAGAACCTTCAAGGCAAGAAAATCATTCAATAATAAAATATTGCATAGATCGCAACCCCATTAAATTCATAGTCATTCTTGGGGATAAGCTCATCTTTTTTTGTTCTCAAATATTATAAATATAAAACAGTAAGTTCTTGCTGCAGTGTCGCCCAACAAAGGAACTGCAACATTTTGATAACAAAATCTGGAGTTTTTTTAAAACCAAACCAGTCGTTTAGGGGGATAGGCTCTTATATGCAGTTCGCCATGAATGACTTAATTATCTGGAAAATTGACAACGATGCACCAAGTCAAAATCCACTTGACCACTTGGCATGAAAATATCGAGTTGACCATCGCACTCCCTCCTCTCGGGAACGTTGTCACCAAACATAATCACCAGCGCCATCGACTTCCATACCTAGACCATCGCACAAAATCTCTCTACCATCATTGATTTTGTCTCTCTTCATATCCAATTTCTTCTGTCCTTGGCCAAATACATTATCACCAGAAGCCTTGGTGGTCCTGATTAAGGAGAATGTAAAGGATCTGCTTGTAAGGGTTTTAATGTGCTGTCCATCCTTCAATATGGTGGAGTGTGTGTGGTCTCTATTGTATTCTCTATTTATGGGTTTATTAAGGAGATATGTTAGCTGTGTGTTTTGAGACGGTGGTGTAGCGGCGACGATGGAGGTAGTATAGCAGGTATAGGATGCTTAGCCCCTGCTCGATCTAGCCCTTAACACTTCACTTTGAAGTGTCACTCATCTGAGATGGACTTCCACACAAACATAAACATACTTTTTTTAATGTGTCAAATTTGAGCTGGAGCTCTGTTAGTTTTTAGGGGTATGAGTGGTCCAGTAATTTAACGGCAAGGATATTTTTGGTACCAAAATCAAACGGAGGGCATAATTGCTCTATATTCAATAGTTTAGGGACAATTTTGGACCTTTTCCGTAATAACAATAGCACCTGCACTGTGTTTTAAAAACATGTTTTCGTTCAAGGCATTGGCCCTTTTGGTGTCCCTTTAAAGCATATGTCAACAATAATGTATTAGTCACTCTCCTGGTCCCGCTATGTACTTAAATAATGTGGATCAATCATATAGTGCCATGAAAAATTTCTGGAAGACGGCAGTAAGTTCTGAAATTTTAGTGTGTCATATTGCTAGTTATAGTGCCTTCAAAAAGGATGACTTAAGAATCTGAAGCTGAATTTGTGTCTTGAAGATTTTATGAAATAATGGTGAATATCTGAACCTTCTTCCTGCTATGGATCACAGAAAAATTCCTTGAGGATTATATCAAGCAGAGTTTGCTCCCGCTGGCTTTGCCCATTACTGAAGAAACTCTGAGGTTGCTGAAAGATGATGAGAGGAAAGTTATTCTGACGATTTTGGAAGATGAGACTGATGAGAGGTCTAAGGGATTAGTGAAACTCCTGAAAGCTGCTGCATCTGCAAACCGCGACTTCGTGTTTGTGTTTGTTGGTTTCAAGCAATGGCAAGAGTTTGCTGAATCATTTGAAGTTTCTAAGAAAACTAAACTGCCAAAAATGGTTGTTTGGGATGGCGATGAGGAGTACTTTTCAGTAAGTTCAATTACTTTTTTTCCCTCCCTTTTCATGTTAGGCTTTTGAATAGTTGACTTTAGTGGTAAGCATGTTTTCCTGTTTCTCTTTAAATCTAAGAAATGTCCTCTCTCTGTCTGTCTTCAGTCTCTCATAGTTAAAAAATTACCACCCAAAAATTTCAGTCTCACAAATATTGTAGAGCTATGTCAGTTGGTTAAAACTGTGGATATGATCCTTTTTTTTTTTGAGAAGGTAACGTATCCAATATATTAATCAAATCATCAGCACTGAGTTTGTACTGGAAACCAAAATTTACATCTTGAAATGCTTAAACAAAAAGCAGAAACCAAAAATCCTTGTTCTTCTTACAAGGAGCCTAAAACTTCTAAGATTGAAACCTGACCATCTATTCTTGTTTACACCAAAAACTGAACAGAAGAATACAATTCATCTCGATCTTCTGTGAAGAGCTACTTGTATCTTCTAAGCATCTAGAATTCCTCTCTTTCCAAACAGTCCACCGAATAGTGCCGGGACAATTTTCCATCTGTCTTTGTTGGATGTAGCGCTTCCCCCAGTGTTCCAACTAGACAAAAGTTCACAAGGTCTTCCTGGCATTGTCCATCTAATACCCCCGAGGTTGATGAATAACTCCCACAATTGGCTAGTTACTCTACAATGTAGAAACAGATGGCTAATTGTCTCTGCATCTTGTCCACACAGATAACATGTTTAGCAAATTGGCAGTCCTCTTTTCCTTAAATTTTCCTGAGTGAGCACTGCTTCATTGGCCACCAGCCAAGTAAAGCATGCGACTATGTATGGTATCTTTACTTTCCAAATGTGTTTCCAAGGCCATAAATTGATTTGAGATCCCTCTTAATTCTTCAAGTCCTTGTATGCGGAGCTAACTGGATATGATCTTTTTCTAGGCTCTGTTATTATATCTTTTTTGTGCACTTATGTTTCCTTGATGCCTGAGTACGAGTAACTCTTAGATCTAGACTTACCAGGCGTCCTAATTAGTTAGTGAGTTTAAACAATCTATTGACACTGGCTTTGGGAAATATATTATTCTTGGAAAAGAATCCTACAAATAGAGAGATGCATTATGGTGAAGCCAAAGAGGAAGTGGCAGTAAGAACTTGAGTATTATCCATGTCCACTCTAGGCAGTGCATGTTTGTGGACCCTTATCAAGTGTAGGAAATATAATTCAGGTTAACGTGCTTTATGTTTGGAGTCTGGACTTCCTGCTAAAATATAATGCCTTCAACTTATGGACTAAAGTGAACCATGAACTCATCATTTTTGCTTAATGTGCTGACTGAAATAAGCAACAGGGATAAACTGTACTTGAGCATACATTTTAAATGGTATCATTTCACTGGACGAAATTTTATCACGTTTATAATCCGCGTGTGTGAGATGCTTTTTGTGAATAACATCTACGCAGGCTACATACTTTGAATTTTCAGTGACTGATCGAGAGTGAGACAAGTATTTACTAGAACAAGTCCCTTTTGACTAAATCACTAAAATTAAAAATTGTACTCATGCAACAGGTTGTTGGCTCGGACAGTGTTGAAGATGAAGATCAGGGGTCCCAAATTACACAATTTATTCACGGATACAAAGATGGAAATGTTATACAGAAACGTATTAGCTCTGCTTCTTTCATGGGTTTCGTGAACTCAATGATCGGGGTTGGAACAGTAACAATCATAGTGTTTGTGGTCGCAGTGGTGATGATCATCCAATCTTTAAAAGAGGAACCCCTAAGGGTTGGTACAAGAGATGAGGGAGATCGTCCGAGCAGCTCCACCTCTCAGCCGGAAACCAGACAGCCACTTCATTCTGGAGACAAACAAGACAAGGAAGATTAATTTTTTGTATTGCAAAGCTTCTACCTCAATCTGACGAAAATAGTGAGCTTTTGAGATATCTTTGACAGGACGACCAAATTATTGGCAGATCTCAGAGAGATGTCATGTTTCATTCTCACCATGAGCACATCTCTTTTTATCTTAGAGTAACCTGAAAAGCTATACTTGTAGGATTTCTGTATCCAGGGGTGGGGGAAAAGGACTTATTTCTACAAGTTATGCTATTTATTGTAACATTTATATTACACATATGGATGCAAACTTAGTTTCCCACTGTATAAATGAGTTTAAAACTAGAAACGATGCTGCTGCCAGTTTTTATTCTTTCCGTACAATCTAAAAAAACATTTCTTGTTTGGTGATTAGTAAGCTGGAAATTCATTAGGCAGGCTGCGTTAGTCGATGCATGTAGCCTGATGCTCGTCCTCGAGTAATCAAACTACACTTCATATAGGCACGGTCTTTTAAAACAATTCTCCTAACTCATCACACCAAGAATACTTAGAATAGACTAAGCACAAAAGCGTAACATCTTCATTTCAAGATTTGACTTACAAGTACCACGCATTGTTCACAACTCACCCACTTACTCTAACATAGAGGTCACTGACGTTACCTTTCCTTCATGAATCAAGTGCCCACACAACAAAATTTAAGAACACTTAGGAACTCAAGATAGAAAGAATTCACTCACTCTCAAAAATAACATTCATATGCCACAAAAGATGCACCATAGGCTTGCCCGTAGTCGTACTACTCTACTAATCAAGCCCATTCAGTCTAGGATCAAATAGGACTTTATTTGGTTGTAATGTAGGCTGCGGGACGGGTATGATACATTTAGATATAAGAGTGACTACACCTCCTTAAACACTTTAATACATATACTTCAACATTCAAACTCCCATTCTTATGTCAAACCAAACTCCACATTCACATCAATGTATATTACCCCATACTTCTCTAAGCACAATTACATCAAGAGTCACCACTTATCAAGGAATATTTTTTTCCCACAGTAATACAACAATTTTTTTCCTTTTCTTTCTTTATTTAATTCACGTGGCTCTTACTTTTTCAAAACAATGCATTTTTCTCCTTATTTCATTAGTTTCACTCAAAAGCCAAACCAACCACCCCACACTTTAACTTTTACAAAGTTCATAACAATGCTCATGAGAGGTTAAAAGGTTCAAATAGATGGTTAATTCAAACAAATGGGTAAGGCTTGTAATGTGGTTGCCAAAGAAACAGGATTACAAGCTCAAAGGGGTTAAATATGATACATAACAATTATGCAGGTAAAATATATATATGGCTCAACAAAGAAACGCCTATATCACTTCCAAGACTGAACAAAACTACTATTTTGCTTTGCAAACACACATGGCAAGTTGTAGACATCAAATGTAATGCACAAACCTCACACACACATGGCACATAACTCACTCAGCATTGGTTTCATCAAGACATCTCTAGTCAAAGCATTTAAGCAAAGTTAAGCTTATACAATTTAAGGTACTTATACAAGAGTCAAAAAATGAGCCTAAGCGTCACAACCAAAGTACTCATTGTTCTCAAGGCATAACAAAGTCATGAGATATTGTTTTAATTCAAAACACAACACAATGGCTCATATTCTTAAATAAATAAAACTAACTACACCCGGTTCAAACAAAACCCTTGGAAAAGAACCGCGGCACAAAGAAAAACCAAGGGGGAATTGCTACGCTACCTAAAAAAAGAAAATCTTTGTATTTTTTCTTTCGACTTAAAATCCCTCAAGAAAATTATCTAATAGATCTATCGTCAGGAAAAGTCCTGTAAAAAAATATATTCAATTAAACTAACACAACTAAAATAGCACGGAGAGTCCCCTAAACAATCTCCTCACCCCACACTTAAAATTGTGCTCAATGCACCTCGAAAAAATATATTCACTCAGACTTCTCCCAGGCCTGATATGCGGGTACCTCGCACTTAGTTCCAACCATCTAGTTTGTTGTTGCATCTTTCCAATAACTTTTCTTTCTATGCTCCTAGAAAATAAAAAATTGACACTACAAAAATAATACAATAATAATAAAAAATAAAATAAAGTTGGGTTGCCTCCCAACAAGCGCTTGATTTAATGTCGCGGCACGACATGAATACCTCAAGCTTATGAATTGAACCCCAAGTTTTGATTCAAGCTTATGGTTATGCTTCCGGGGTGGTGGAACGAATCTAACTGCCAAGGAAACAATGTAGTATTTGTGCACTTCTTGGCCTTTAGATGAGCCGACTTTTTGGCAAAAAGAATTCTAGAATGTAGGCACCTTGTTCCTCATTCCTTGACTCCTCAAGTGGCCCAGATGACTCTATTTCTATATCATCATCCAAACACAATGTGGAAAGTGCTTGGAGTGTGGACCAATGTGCTCAACTACATGAACATTGGGACCGTCTACTTCCTCAACACTCATGACGCTAGAGTCAGCTAAATATGTATCATTATTGTCCTTGGTTGACTCTAGTATCTCTTCTACGACATCGACATCCTGAAAATCTAGTTCGATCGATTGTTGGAGTTCTACTATGACTCATCTTTTAGCACATCGATTTCTGCATCTAATACATGCTCCTTTTGGCTACTATCCTCAAAATTGCCTTGCTGACCATTAAAAGCTTCAACCATTTGACTCACTTGAGCCTCCAAGTTTCGAATAGTTGCCTCTTTCCTTTCTATCTGCAGTTGTTTCTCATTATTTTGTTCCAGAAGGCACTTTAACATATCTTTGATCCCCTTCAGGTCAGCTTCCCTGGGGTTTTTTTTCCTATTTACTTTACCAAGAAAAGTGGAACCATCATAGCAAGAGATTAGGGGAGGATAAGAAATATACGCACAACCATGAAAGCGACCATATTGACTATCACATATATCACACACATTCCACATATAAGATTGAATCGGTGCACATAACTCGCCTTCGGGAATATTTTGATAATTTTGCCATGGGTGGTTTCCTCCAAAATAAGCATTAGGAAGATTGATAATAGAATTACCAACATTGAAACTCTCATAATTCCAAGATGTCATGTTTCTCAATTAAACAAGTAAAACTAAAAATCAAAATAAAAAATCAAAATACTAAAAAAACAAAATAAAAGCTCAAACTTGAAACCTAGAAATATGTACACCTACAGTTACACCGTTAGTTCCCCGGCAGCGGCGCCAAAATTTGATCATGCCCAACACTTGTCCTAACAAGGATAAGCGGTCGCTGCAAATATAATTCGGTATAAGAGGGCGGAGCCGAATCCCTCAGAGAACTAAGGTTTCTCCATAATTGTTCAATATCGCTAAAAAGACAAGCTCGAATAAATTTCTAAGTTATATAGAATAAGATTGTTATATCTAACTAATTAACTAAGAAATTAAAGCAGTAAATTAACAACTAAAGATACTAAGGGTTGGAGATTAAATTTAGGAGGTCTAGAGTTATGATTTCCCCAAATGTTGGAATCCTTCCCGCTATGTTCCCTACAATTTCGCATATGTATTCTCTACTGATCGTGAGCATTTTAGCTACCGTAAAACTCTCTCGAGCAACTACAATAGTTTATTAGACATATTCTCTCGAACTACGCTAGTTGGCTTTATCTAACCGCTCATTATGACCGCATCAAGGCTTTGTTATTTCTAAACCTACCTTTAAACTCGTTGTATTGATTTCTCACTTACGTTAGGAGTGACGTTGTTCAACAACCACCTAAATATGTATCATTTCTCAAGCAACATATAATAAATAGGCACAGTCAATCGATGGTCATTCAATCAATTGAAATAAGCACGTAGTTGAACAAATAGACAAATTCAAAGGTTAAATTATATTAAAACATAACAAGAATTCATCCTCCAAGAAGTTCCATCAAAACCCTAAATAACAAATTAGTTATTCATAATAGTATGTAAAACTACAATACTAAAAGTCATAACCAATAATGAAAAATAGGAAGAGGAAGGAAAAACTCGTAGAAGAATTCTCCGCCTTACTCCTATTGTGTCTCTGCCTCCTTAGGTCGAATTTGTGTCAAAAGTTCTCAAAATACCATTTTTCCATGTATATATACCAAGTAGGGTCGGGCCTTATCAGTTATACATTCTCCTACGCGAAAAAGGACAATTTTCTCGGCAGCTCGTCCGCGGCCGCGGACTCAACCGCGGATCCGGTCGCGGATTTTGGCCAGTTTCTGCCCCATTTGCGCGGTCAGTACGCGGACACGCACGTTTCACCCTGTTCTGTTTGGAATTTGGAAAAACGTTAAACATGAAAGTTGTATCCCTTTGAATTAGCTTTCCAACCATATATTGTGTAGCCCAAATGGAGTTTTGAGCGAAAAGTTATGTGCATTTTACTAGACAATGCGCAATATGCCTACACGATTCTTCGTTCGTTCTTAACTATCATCCGTTGATCGCCGAACACGATACCGGATTAATTCCTTGAGATTTTACTCATATTTCAAAGCTCCAAATCACTTGAATTCATTCCATAACATCTACATAGCTCGAAATCACTCCTACAAGGCACAAAATACACAATTAGTGCAAAATACTAGCGATTAAAGCTCAAACTCAATTAAACTGCAGTAAATTAGAACGTAATAAGAGACTAAAATAAGTAACTATAGCCTATCATCAACTGTCAAGTGGACTGATTGGTTTGTCGAAAATATATGCGAGGTACGAGAGTAAAATCCTAGAAAAAACAGCCCAATAATTTGGGAGAAATTCAAAATAGCCAGATTTACAAGTGGTGAGTCAAAAATAGCCTTGGCCACTTTTCATGTAAAGATAAATCTGAAAGAAAATAATGTTCAAGATACTTGAGTACCAACAAAGTATATCGGTCCAGCATAATATGCTGCAAGTTCATACACAGGTGCTCGAATCTCCAGTATATTATGCTAAAATGTTTCGCGTGTTGGAGTTCCCGCATAATATGCTGGAAGCTCATACACAGGTGCACCGATCTCCAGTGTATTATGCTGGAACATTTTGTGTTACAGCAAAATATGACTATTTTTCAATGACTTGGCAAACGCTGGCTATTTTTGAATGACTCGTACGAAAACTGGCTAGCCCGTGCTATTTTTACCAATAACTTTGAGAAAATCTCACTTTATACCCATTAATTCCAAACTATTTACCCTTTAATGCCCATGCCCAAACTATTTACTATTCCTACCCATACAACCCAAACTATTTTGGTTTGCAAATTAAATGGTTGTCTGCGGACTGCTGAACGTCAACCTAACAAGGATTTGTTCTCAGAACATGTCATTAGATTTTAACATTTGCACTTTGTGTGGAATGTAACTATTTTTGTCTCTCTTTTTTTCCTTCAATTTTTTAGAAATAATTGGTTAGACGTTATTATACTATTTTTCACTTCTTACTCCATTACTAAGGCCTATTTTGGCCTAGGCTCTTGACTAGTACGGGAATACTAGAGCATATTCCACTCAACTAATTAAAAGTAGCTTATCATTAAGTATTGAAACCAAACTTATGACAAAAAAATTATATACTTTGGATAAAAATATTAAAATTGATAATAAGTAATTGCAATGTTTAATTATTAAAAAAAAAAAACCTAAAATTATTGAAATACACTAACATTCTTTACTATATATATATATATATATATATATATTATATTAAAAATATGAAGCCCCTAACTTAAAAGTTAAATTACCAAAATGCTCTTTTTAAAAGTTGATTATCCTAATTTTAAAAAAGAAAATTATGTTTTAACATTTAAAACAAATAATTATAATGCCTACAAAAGGGAAGCCAACGTTTCATAAATGGTGATGAAAAAGCTTGCGCCTTAAGCCAACAGTTACAACCAAACAAACAGGGAACACACTTCATACTTCACAACAGTTCCATCGCACTAGCGGATTGGATAGCCGTTTGGGTAGTGGCTTCACGGAAGAAATCAGATTCGCTAGAGGAATCCACTATCGAGTTAAATATATATGTCCATTTTAACGTGGAGGCTTGTATATGTACAATCTCCTTTTTGTTGTAATGCATTTTTTTCTTTTTTATTTATAGACGGCACTGCCACCGTACGGGGAAAAAAAATTAGAACAGTTTTGCAGTAATTCTTGAACGTTCGCACAGTAGGAAATGAATGCTTTACTTGATATATTTTAGACTCAATAGCCTTTGAAAATGATAAAATATATCCAATTGTTTAATGACTTAAATGAAGGAGGATCTTCATCGACAACTGAAGTTCAAAGTAAATCAGATCAGAAATATTAGTTCCAGATTATGCAATTTTTATTTTGTTAGTTTTAAAAGTTGTCTCACAGTATTGATATATTAAGCTTAAATAGTTTTGTCAGTGGATTTTGTTTTTAATGGAAAAATTAATGTAGTTTGGATCATATCTTGCTTGCTAATTCCTTTCTTTTTAGAAAATGTTCAACATTGATTGTGAGCTTCCATGCAAAGGGAGCTATTAGAAAACTAAAGGGTGCATAGAAAGTATATTACGAGCCTGTTTGGATTGGCTTTTAAGCTAGTCAAACCAGCTTTTAAGTCATTTTTTAGCTTATTGAGGTGTTTGGCAAACTTAAAATCTGCTTAAAGGTCAAATGCTTTTAAGTCAAAAGGTCCAAAATAAGCCAAAAGTAATAAGTTGGGTAATCTCTAACTTTTTTTTTAAGCTTAAAAGGCACCCCTCTTTGACCAAGTATTTTACCGATAGTTATGTATAATTCCCAAAATACTTCAATCTTTTCTTTTTCTCCTTTCCTCCGCCATTTCCAATCTCTGCTTTCTCCCTCCGTCGCCCCATTTCCATTCTCTGCCTTCCAAATTCTATATTCTTTTCTTTTTCTCCTTCCCTCCATCATTTCCAATGTTTGCCTTCCAAATTCCATCTCTGCCGAACTGAAGTCCTTGGTGCCTTTTGTTTTTCTTTTAACAAGTCTTTGGTTGCTTATTTTTCATCTAATTGATAAATTAATTATAGTGACTCTTTTGGTTTTGGATTCTTGAGAGTGAAAAATGAACAACATTTTGTTCTTTGTAGAATTATCTAATTCCTTTCTCGTGGTGGGGTGGCTTTGGGTGGGGAAGAATGATGCTTTTAATTGAGACAAAAATTAATTTATAGTTGGATTAAGTTCAAATTAATTTTAGTTAATAACCTGTGTTTCTTCCAGCAAGTATAAATACCTCTTACTTTCAAGAAATTGGACCTTTTCATTGTTCTGACCCATGAAAAAAGAAAGAAATAAAAGACAATACGAATTGATTTAGTCTTGATAGTTTCAGGGCATTTGAGTTATTTTAACAGAAAAAATGCTTATGAGCACATTTTTTTCAAACACATCAATTGCTTATTTTCATGTCCAGCGCCTTTATCCAAACACATAACTGCTTGTTTAAAAATTAAGCTCAAGCACATAAAAAGTGCTTTTAAGCACTTGATGCTTAAAAGCTACTTAAATTAAACCAATCCAAACGGGCTCATAGTATAGCTAGGTAAAAATCCCTTAAAATAATAACTAAGAGCATATATATACACACATATTTAACTAGCGACAGTAATTATTTTCGATCAACCGACAAGCCAAATGTGTTAAAATCCCAAAAGATTGATGGTTATGCATGGTCAACGATAATTCTTAACGCATTTGAAGCAAAAAAAAAAAAAAAGTTTGAACTCTTATTATCTTATACGATGATGTAAATGGATCAACTACTAACGCAAAATTCATCATTCCAAAATCTCTCAATTAAAAAGCAATTAGTTCAACCACGAATTTTCTGGTTTTTAGAGAACAACTTGCTAATTTTCCTTCCAAATCAATTACTTCACTAAAAATACCTTTGAACTAAACAAGATTCAATTTTAAAACTAGACCATATTCTAAGTCTATTCTGCTTATCTCTTTGAAAACTGGAAATGACAACATGCATAATTATATTTGGTGTATAGCCGCAACCAACAAAACATGAAAAAGCTTCTTTCTCCACCTCAGATGTACAATATCTGGAAACCAAAAAACAAATAGGTTTGTTTGGATACTCTTTATTCCTTTCAAAACCTAAAAACAGAAAAAGTAATCTCACTGACATTGGTATGTACATGCAACTAAAGGCCTCAACGCTCTATCAGTGGACATGGCTATAAACATCACTACTATCCGAGAAACGGAAAAAAAAAAAAAAAAAAAAAGGAGAAAAAGAAAAAGGCACCCATCTACACTCAGTAAAAACCTCCAGATATAAATACTAAACCTATCCAACTACTAAATCAATATTACACAAGTGTGAGCAATAATGTAGAAATCAAGAGTTACCTGTTGTATTTCCCGAGTCCAGATGCCCCAGCAACCAATCCGAATCAGTTCCATTGTCTTCAGCTGTGTTCCCTGTAAGAGGCTTCACAAATTCGGCTAGTGTTTCCAACAATCAACTAAATCATGACTCACATCCGGGAAGAGAGTTAGCTGATGCAAATGGTGAAAAGCTTGTAACTGATTCACTGTGGTGCAGTGGGTTATGATGCTGACTTGTTGATCCAATATAGCTCGAAGAGGGATTGCTAGGACTAGGAATATATGCAGGCACATATCTTGAATTAAGAGGTGATAGAGAAGGATAACCCAAGGAGTTAGATGAAATTAAGTAAGATGCACCAGATCTTTGCGACGATGCAATTTGAAGGTCGAGTGAACTTCGGTTTATAGCAAAATGATGTGACTGGTGGTAGGACCAAAGAGAGCGCTGGTTATGAGAGCTAGAGATTGATTGAGGACGAGAAACTGAAGGCGATCGAGATGCTCCTGTGCCTATATGTATTACTGCCGATGATGCTAATGATGAACTTAGAGATGACATCGAAGATCCAGATCGCAGACTGGACGAAAGCAATGGTGTAGATTCTGATGCTGGTGGTTCGCCAGTGCTAGTCCTTGCATCCCGTTTGCAAACAGGGCAAAAGGTTCTCCATAATGTCAGCCAAGCATCAACACAGTCAGTATGAAATTCTGAAAAGTTTACACAGGACGTGTTAATAACTGAAAAATGTCATGTGCTACAGAAGAAATAAATTCTGAATATGAACATATTTCAAGGAAAGTTTATTGGCAAATACTGCAGTATAAAAAGATAGATCAGCTCCGGACAAGGAAATAATCCAATTATATGATGCTTGTAACCATAACTTTGGTAAGGAGACTTCAGAAAACGAAATAATTTCAAAAATCAAGTGTAAACTGTATTTTTAACTGTTCGGGAACGTTGGAAAGGGTAAAAGTTAAGATGATAGTAAGTATGCACACAGTGATGAACGATAAATGATACTCTTCTCTACATCATGATGACAGGCTTGGAACCCAAAAATTTCAGCCAGTTGGTTGGGATCCTCGTCAGATCCCGAAAATATGGGAGAGCTTGGAATGAAAATCCTTAGAATTTTGATCAAGGCACTACTTGGGAAGTGGTTATGGAGATTCAGGATTGAAGAGCAGGCATTATGGAGGGAAGTGATAGCAGGAAAACATGGAGTCGTTGAAGGGGAATGGAGGTCTAGAAACGTAGAGGAGTATTATGACGGGTTAGGAAGATTTCATCAGCTACCTATAGAGTAGGGAATAGAAGTAGAGTCAGTTTTTAGTGCTCATCAACATTGATCTGTGATTAGTTTGTCATGGCACCAAAAGTAAAAAAAGATGAGTATCCTCCCAATGGAGGAACAAAACTTAATAAAATGGTGTGTTCCTACTTTCAACGACCTTAGTAACAAATAGAGCTAAATATGAACAACTTGGAAAGTAAACAACGTCTATAAGAGAGGATAACTTACTGTGCCGGCACGGAAGAACTCTAATCTTATTTCCCACACGATAATCTTCGAGGCATATAGCACATGTTACTGATGTAGAATTATCCTCCACAACTGATGTAAATATCAAACTTGGCATAGCTTTCACCAAACGCTTACTAATCCCATGAAATTCACGGACACGAGAAGCTCGGGGCGTCTCTCTTCGTATATGATGTCTGCGAACAAAGAAACACACCCCGAGCACGGCCGACATAGCAAGTAATGAAATGAAAGACGTAGCCATGATTGACCAAGCTGAGTTTTCCAAGCTTGGGATTATCCATACTTCCATATCAGTGTCACCAGCATATTTTGTCAGTGTTTCTCCAGAATCTTTTGAAACGAACACTGCGAGTATCTTCACACCAGTAGGGGTTCCTGCCACTGTATTGTGTGTGTGGTTAAACCTTTGGTTGTTAAAAATCTACAGTTATAGAAGCTTAAAGCATTCAAAAGCAAGAGATGAAGTTGGTTTTTGAAGTCTTTGACAAAAGATTTCTGAGTTCTCTATTTTATTTTCCTTGTGGCTGGGGGTGGGATAATAATCGTCTAGTTTGTCAGTTCTATGATATCGTCTAGTTTGTCAGTTCTATGATATGAACATTTCAGACGAACCACTTTGGGACATGCTGGCTCAAGACAAATCCCAGAAGATGAACACATCATAACGATCATGAGAAAGCTTTGCAAGGATTTCGAGCTTTTTATTTTTTAAGAGCGTGTTTGCATTGGCTTTTAAGCTGGTCAAATCAGCTTTAAAGCTCTTTTTAGCTTTTCTAAGTATTTGGCAAAGCTAAAAAGTGCTTAAAATAAGTTAAAAACTGCTTAAAACAAGCCAAAAGTAATAAGGTGGGCAAACCCAACTTATTGCTTTTTGGCTTAAAAGCTATTTCTGCTGAAAAACAATTTTCTAAACCAATCCAAACGGGCTCTAAGTCATTTAATTACTAGGTCAAATACAAGTTTTGCTCCAACTGGTTTTCCTAATAATCATCTAAAAGTTGTAAACATGTATCTAGTCCAGCTCAGTGATCCTAACGCCAATGGGAAAAATATAATAATTATAAAACTTGGAAATCAAAAGCATCACATAATAAAAACTAAAAGAGATCTTAAGAGCTGGATAATAATTTTCTGTTACAAATTGGAGACGACAAAATATCTTCTGTAACTTCCTTCAGATGGATCAATCCCTCTTTACCAAATTGAATCTCCAAATAGCACTTTTATTTTTCATCCTACGAGTTTTTATGAATAACTAGTTAGGGAATGAAGCGTAATTTGGTTGATCAATTGACAGTTTCGAAGATTCGTCAACATTTTATATGGCATATACAGAGCATTAAGTGATTAAAGGCAAAGCAGTCAATTTACATAAAAAATTGTACAACGCCACATAGCTGCCTTCTGCAAGGAGTACCGAGCTCAATGTCAAATTAAACTGTAAACCTATTTCCCTTTCCAAGAAATCATTTTACTTCTTACCCAATGGATCGAAATTAATAAACTTAGAAAGGTTAATGAAGAAACGGTTAAAAAGTAAAATGTATAGCGGAAGAGAACATTACTTGGAATAATAGCACCATATGCATTGTCATAGATAATAGCTGCTTTAAAACCCGCAGCTTGTGCTTTTCTGACTTTATCCTCAAAGCTACATCCACCCCTAATTATCAGCACAAATGGATCTTTTGTGAAGTTATTAGTTGGTTCAATCTTGTTAGTCAAAGTCGAGCATGCATCCAAAGGCTCTGCCACATACAATGTTCCACATTTGCCAGAACCCTTTGGTGAGGGAGCTGAAATTAAAAACAGGTCGAATTCGTACATTAGCAGAAAAGAAGCCCGGCAAATATCATGCCAACAGAAAAGTAAAGAAAACCTTTGCTATATCACAACACATAACATTTTCAGTTAAAACAGAAATACAGCCAACATTAAAAACCTCTAAGTCAAATACAAAGAAACCAAAACCATGATCAACAACAAAATATATTCAGCTCTAAATGCAAGTTATTAACACAACATCCGTACATACTCACTTGATGCAAGTACAGATCCCTTGGAGATTCTAACTGAAAAAAGAACTTGCAAAATATGACAGATCAAATTTCCAAGATGAGATATTTTATTCGCCGTAAGAAGCTCTTAACAAACAACAACAACAACAAAGAACTCAGTTCAATCCCACAAGTGGGTCTAGGGAGGGTAGTGTATACCTACCAGGTAAAGGTAGAAAGCCCGTTTCCGATAGACCCTCGGCCACTCCTAACAACAAACATGATCTAGTAAACCTCCACACCCCCCCCCCCCCCCCCCCCCCCCCCCCTCCCAAAACCCCCAAAACACAAACATGGAGAGTAAAAAAGCAAAGCATGATTAGTTCATGAAAACATAAATTAAACAAAACCAAGTTCCTAATATGCAACAAAAAGCACATCTCAAGTTCTCAACCATTACATTACACAACTCCCTCACCAATTATAATCCATCCCAAAAAAAAAAGATTAAATTTTTAAGCGCAGAATAAAAGAGAAGTCTGGGGGTTTGGGGGGGGGAGCAAGGTCAACTCACCAAAATCAGCGTCAATGTCTTCAAAAGACAAAGTAACGTTTTTACCAATCAAAATTACACTTCCAAGAGCTCCAGAAGCCACTAAAGACACATAACTGAAGAACAAAAAAACCCAAAAACTCACCATTCCACTTCCCAAATCTCAAAACCCTACAACCCCTTTAAATTATTTTCAACGAAATTCACAAAAAAAGAAGACTAAAATTCACAAGAGCCCCTTTTGTCAATTTTCAGGAAAAATCACCGGAAAAAAAAAAACACTATCAAGATTGCTGAGAGAATAGAAACATCAGCTTCCATAGGAATTTTAATTTTTTTGGTTTTCCTTGTATGTATGTATGTGCGGGAAAAGATGAGAAATTTTTGGAAGGAATTCTAAATCTAAAAGGTAAGAAAATCAACATTTTCGATATATATAAATTGTGTGTCTCTCTTTTGTGTGCTCTAATGATTATTTATCTTTTTTTACATGTTATTAAACCAAATAATATAATAATAATAATAATAACAAACGAAAGAAAAAGAAAGGATATTCTTGCAAGTCGTAAAATATAGAGAAGGAAAACGACTTTTAATTGTACAAAGTGAAATATCAAAAATGTTGTTAAATATTTTTCTCAAAAATAGTTAACCTTTATTTACAACTTTTATGCTAATATCAATTTAAATAAATTATTTTTAGCAACATAAATCACAAAGTTCACGAAAAGAACAACTTCTCGAAGTATAAAGATTTATATCTTATCGAATCAATATTTTATAAGAAATTAATTTATTATAACATGTTTTAATGTAATTAATAGACGTAATATCTCTATTTTATTGAATTGAAACGATTTCGTTCATGTCAATAATAATTCACTTGAACTATTATATGAAAGAACACAAAGAAACCAATAAAAAATTAAAGAATATCTTTTGAAGATGATAATGAGATGTCGTCACTATATAAAGTATTTCGTATTTATATCTAATTTGACAAAAAATCACACTGTAAAAGATAGACATCTATCATAATATAAGTATTAATAACTATTTTTACGATTCAAACTTTTAATTTATCGATCACACATACATATTGTTGCTCCAAAGTACAATATAAATATACAACAAATATACTGCACCGCCAAAGGCTTAGATTATTTGCATGACAAACTTGATAATTCATAATTCATTGTTTATGGACATGTTAAATGATAAGAAAATAGCGGATATAGGTTGTTGGGGACAAGTTGATGTTGTGGTCCCTGTTAAAATGTACAAAATTCATGTGATGTTGATTTTGATTTTGTTTGTCTATTAGGTAGTGCTTCAATTTTTTTTAGGACTATATTAAGAAAAAGAATAGTCAAGCCAACCACAATATATGGATCGATTTGTGATATATTCAATCATTTTTCTAAAATTTAAAATACATAAGAAAATGATATGGGAATGAAATATTGTCTGGATATAAAATGTAGTTGAAGAATATGATATATTTTTTTATCACGCGGGGGAAAGAAAGGAAATGTTGCGCTATTGATAGGTGTTAATCATTTAACAAACTACAGAAAACAGGGAGCTCACCAAGTGACGTAGCTCTCAGCCTCTCACCCACAAATTATGATATTTTAATAACTGAACGAAACTTAATTAATATATGGTAAAAAATTAATTTTATTCTCAGAGCTCAAAAATACCTCAAGTTATTGAAGTGGCAATCTAATCACCATTCATAATACAATGGCAAAAAAAAAAAAAAAAAATTACATCATATTTCACTTCGACCATATATTCCATTCGAAAATAGTTCACATTTGAAGCTCTTTCCTGATTTAACTCAAGTTGTATATGTTTTGAAATTTTGTTTTCACCCGGTAGCTCACAAATATTATTAATGGTGTTTTAGTTTTCTCTTTTAAATTTTTTTCTCTCTCTATTCTTCTCACGTTTTTTTCATAGAAGTACGAAAGTTATCGTCCTCCATTGTTGCGTCTCAAGTAATTTTTCGAGCTTTCGCTCTTATTTTCAGGTAATTTTCATTTCATTTTATACTTTTACCACTGTTTTGGTTTTAAGTTTTGTTTCATTTTTAATTTTTTGGCTTTTTTTTTTTGATTTTTTTTTTGACAATGTTGTTGTATTTTCCGTTCGATTTTGTGTCCCTTCTATCTTCGTTCTGGGCCTAAACTTGGTGTTTCAGTTTGTATGCTTTATTATTTTGACTTTTAAGGTAGAATTTATTTTTTGAGTTTTGTTACAATTTGGGAAAATTGGCCTTTGCTTTGTGTTCATGGCTTTTGTTTGTGGTTTGATTTTTGTGTTTTCCTTCACTTGTCTTCACTTTTGTTAAAGCTTTGTTTGTTTTATTGTAGAAAATGCGTTCGAAAATGTCTGCTTCTAAAGTCGTATGAAGGTTGCTGGAAAAGGTGTTAACCTCGATTTTGCGAAAACATCGCGGGACTTGCCCTCAACCCCTGATTCTGAAGCGAATGGGCATGCCCAGGCCTCCGATGATGATGATTTTGAGTCTCCTGCTCCTACAAAAAAATCGCAACAAGAGAGCAGTCGAATGACTCGTTCGCAAACGAAGAATACTCCTACTCCAGTTAACATTGTTAGAATAAGGAGTAAGAAATGTGGGAGACATGAAAAGTCCAAAGAAAAGATGAAATTTGATTTGGTTGATGAAGATGATGTAGGCCCCAACGTCAAACCGAAAAAGAGAAAGATCGAGGATGTTAAGCATAAAAAGAGCAAGATCGAGGACGATGGTGAGAGTGGTCTTGATTGCATATCCAAATAACAAAGGATTGCTATTCGTCGCAAATTGAAGGAGAGAAAAGCTTAGCTGAAGGTATTCCCTGTGTTGCTATTAATTTTATATATCTTTATACAATTTCATACGAAGTTATACAACTGTTTATACATCTTTATACAAGTACTGCTACACTGATTTATACATGTTTATACAATATTTTAGTATAACTTTTGTTCCTGATTTCTTTCTTGTTGTTTTTTCATATGCGAGGTTGGAGACTTCTATATACAATCAGCTGATCATTTCCACAACAAGATTAGTTTCTATACCGAGACTGATATTGTCAGCATTTTGAAGCAATGTTTGAGTGACATGCAGCTTCAAATGTTCCGTGCTAGCTGATTTAGCTAATTTTTGGACCTGCCTCAATTTTAAAATTTATAATCAACTTATTCATTGTATACTATTGAGGGAAGTCATCCTGGGGCGGGAAAGAGAGTTGTGGGTTAAAATTAATGGTTGTTTGTTGCGATTTGGCATTGGAGAGTTTGCTGTTATCACTGGTTTGAAGTGTGTAGAAGAAGACGCCACTGTCTATGACAAACCAAGTGTCAATAGGTTACTAAAAGAGTATTTTCCAAGAGATGGAAAAAGGGCTATAGCGAGGAGGCAACTTCTTGATCGCTTCAAGAAAAAGGACCGGAAGTCGGACGAAGATGCGTTCAAGATGGCCTTGATGGTGTTTGTCCATCATTTCATATTATCATATGCCGATAATCATGGTATCAACAAAGATGATTTTGATATCATTGAAAGTGGTCAATATCAGACGTATGCTTGGGGAAAAAAGTCATTTGACGATATTTTAAAGACAATGAGGGATAGATAGTGTGACTATTTGACAATGTATAAGCTCGGAGGTTTGCCACTTGCGTTACAAATATGGTTTTTTGCGTGTTGCACTATGGTTGACAAGAATCTAGTTGTTCGCGTTGGCATTGGAAATTCACTGAAACTCCAACATATGTGGATTTGATTGGCGGGGTGATCATGTCTAGTATCGACAAGGTAAACATTTTGTACCATAATACTTCTTCATATATGATTTCAGTTTTTCTGTAAGTATGTATAATTATGAATATGTCACAATTTCCTTTTTCTACTAATGTAATCCAATTTTTCTTATTGTAGTTGAACTATAGGAACATTTCCCCTACTCGTGAAGAGATGTCAACGCTGAACATCGCCACACTTTTTGAAGTTAATGCCGATGATATTGCATCAGGGGATGTGCCTGCCTTTCACACTGATAGTTCTGTCTCTGCATCTCCACCTTGTCCTCAGAATATGGAGCAACAGTCTAAACGACCTTATCCTCAGAATACGGAGCAACAGTCTAAACGACCTTATCCTCAGAATACGGAGCAACAGCCTAAACCGAGTTATGATCCTTCGGCTCGCATTGATCTATTGAATGCTGAAGTAGAGAAGTTGAGGAGTGTTGTTGGAAAGGTACTGCAACTTTATCTTTTCTGTAGTTTATCGGTCATTTTTGTATATACATGATTTTTTAGTTATAAACATGGTTGTTGATTTACTTCTGTTGTTTTTGTTATTTTTTTGTTGTAGTTGACTGATACAATTACGACACTCAACAGTTATGTAGTTTTTTCCTTTGAAAAAGTGTTCAGTTTTCTGAATATGAAGGAAACCAAGAAAACGAGGGAGGAGGTTCTTGATTCTAAGGTAATGTTTTACTGATAAAATCAAATCACTCAATAGTTATGCCTTTTCTGAATCATCCCTCAAAAAGTTATACCTCCTCTTTCTATTATTTTTTATTAGATTCGTCAGTGCGTGTCTGGTGACAATACATCTGGTCTCGGCGAATATGATGGCTATCAATATGATGTTGTTCCTGACTTTGCCAAGCAAGTGAATCAAGATAACACGCTAGCTGACCAAACATATTTAGGTGTCAAAGCAAACAAGGGAGTTACTGATAGTGTTGATCATGGTATTCGTTCTGCATTTTATCTTTTTGTCTGATTTTTCTTCTTCTTTTTTCATTTTGAAAGTTTTTTATTATTGGTTTTCTCTGTCTAAGGGGCAACATGTGATTTCAAGGGTGATACATTTTAGGATGACATTGGCGATGAAGATTTAGCTGCACTACAGATGTCGCAAATTGTGCTTCACATACCACCCATCATAGATGTAGAAGAGGATTACATTTTGTCCTAAACAGTCGGTTCGACATAAAATACCAGGAAAATTTGTCAAATCTCCGTATTTGCCAGTTTTTTATTCGGGAGCATTAGGATCGGCGCACAAGCTCATTTTTTATATCAAGCATCCTTTCACGATCGAAATTGATGATTTTGATCCCTTGTCGCCATTGGCCAAAAAGTTTTGCTTGTTTGTTGATAATGAGATGGATACGAGGCGAAGGTAGCTTAACTTTCTTTAAGCTTTCATGTTCTGATTTTATACTTGTCAATGAAGGTAGTTTTGATTACTTTTTATTTTTTGTGATTTGAAGTGCCAAAAATATTTATACCGATGAAGTAAATAAGCTTGCAAAATCTTTTACTTTTGGCTCGTGTCATGTGACCACGAAGGATTGGTTCCACTCACTTGCGTATTGTGGTCGACCTTTGATTGACACAGTATTTAATAACTTTCTATCCTAATGCCTTTTTTTATTTGTTGCGTATCTTTATTGTTTGAGACCCCCATAGTGTATACATAACTTTGTATAATCAAATGCAAGATTTTTGTATAATCACGGTATAAGATTGTATAACCTTGTATAAATATGTATAACTTTGTATAATAGTGTATAAATTTGTATATTTAAAAAATCTGCATCATATATTATTATTTTTTGTAGTACTTTGAATCATTTAGTAGTGATGGTTGTTTTTGTTTTATTTTTCTTGTCTCCGCACTTGGATGTCCTCTTTTACTATCTGAGGAAGAGGGGAAAATATAGTCCGAATGTTGCCATGCGGTATACTACAACCGACTTTGCCTTTGCTAACAAAATCAACTCACTGTATAAAGATTTCAAAGTGAAGCAAGATCCTTTAGTGATTCCTGAAGGGCATGGAATAGAAGAGTACATTAGGGGGTATTATTGTGATGCAAATTTAGCGTGGCACACTGTTGACCACGTCTTATTCCCTATTTATGTTAAGCGCGAAAGAACAAAATTGGGCCACTGGGTTTTGGGATTGTTTACGTTAATAGATAGATGCATCCACATCTATAACTCTAACTGTGGAGCAATTAATGATAGACTTGATGTCCTCTTTTACTATTTGAGAAAGAGGGGAAAATATAGTTTGAATGTTGCCACGCGGTTTACTACAACCGACTTTGCCTTTGCTAACAAAATCAACTCAATGTATAAAGATTTCAAAGTAAAGCAAGATCCTTTAGTGATTCCTGAAGGGCATGGAATAGAAGAGTACATTAGGGGGTATTATTGTGATGCAAATGTAGCGTGGCACACTGTTGGCCATGTCTTATTCCCTATTTATGTCAAGCGCGAAAGAACAAAACTGGGCCACTGGGTTTTGGGGTTGTTTACGTTAATAGATAGGTGCATCCACATCTATAACTCTAACTGTGGATCAATTAATGGTAGACTTTCTTTGGATGTTGCATTACCTTATGCAATTTTGATACCTTACTTCTTGAAGAGTTCTGATTTTTATGTCGAGAAGAAGGGCATTGATTGGAACAATGGTGCATATACCGATAATGTCACAACCCCAAACCGCCCCGGTCGTGATGTCGCCTATCACAATACTAGGCTAGCCGATTCATTATTTAAAACATAAAAGGTCTTTTCATTAGTTCATTTACTAATCATATATTATCATAAATCTTCTGCTTAAATATTTTAAAACAAGCGGAAATATGTAAACCATTTAAAACACTGCCCGATCTCGGAGTCACTAGTCATGAGCAACTAAAAATAAAAGAATGATTCTGTCTACTTAACACAAGATGAGTCTGAGAAAAAGTAAATGCTAAAAGATAGGAAGGAGAAAGGCAAGGCTGCGGACGCCGTGCAACTACCTCGCAAATCTCCGGAATACTCTGAAAAGGAGAAGATCAGCTCTCACTCTAATGCCCTGGCACCTGAATCTGCACACAAGGTTCAGGGAGTAACGTGAGTACGCCAAGTCCGTAAGTAACAATTATAACTAAAGACAAAGTGCAGTGACGAGCATTTAAAATCATATAAATCTCAAAACATAAAACCTCATTGGAAATAATAGGATCAAAGTAGTAACTGAATTCCGAATATTTCGTAAAAACTCTAGTTTTAATGAAAGTTGTTTAAAACACTTGTTCAACATTTTCAATGGAGGCTCAGTATAAAAGAAGAGTGAAAACAGTAATTTCATAAAAGCAAGCCCCTCGGGAAAAATGTCACTCATATATAGCCCATCAGGCAAAGTATAACTCATATATAGCCCATCGGGCAAACCTCTCAATCACTCGTGACTCAACTATCACCAATCAGCACTCATACTCAACGCTCACGCTCAATAGGTACCTTATAATAACTGATGCGGCGTGCAGTCCGATCCGTAAAATATAGTCGATTGCACTCACTGGGGGTGTGCAGACTCCGGAGGGGCTCCTACAGCCCAAGCGCTATATCGTTGCGGCGTGCAGCCATACCCAATATCGTTGTGGCGTGCAGCCCGATCCAACATATCCTTGCGGCGTGCAACCCGATCCACACACACACACACACACACACACACACACACATATATATATATATATATATATATATATATATATANAGGCTTAAAGCTTGTTTTATTGGTCGAGGTGTATTATAACTATCAACACTCAAGTACCCACTCAATATCTCTTGGTCAGAGAGTGATTTTTCCCAATTTGGCTTTCTCAAGTCCAAATGGGTATTGAACAAAGCAGTTGATAATAAGCTCAAGTCGTGTTTTACTATCTCTAGGTTCAACCCTTTAATTGGGTATATATATATATATAACATTGCGGCGTGCAGCCCGATCCCTAACTATCCTCACAATCCGGCCCTCGGCCTCACTCAGACATCAACCTCACAAGCCACTCGGGCATTTCAGTACAAACTCAGGGAACTCAGTCCAAAACAACTCTCATATATTAAAATAGAGTGATGAACAAGATTAAACAATAAACACGTATAAATCATGACTGAGGATATGCTTTATATTAAAAACAATGTGAGGATAATAGTAAAATACCCCTGAGGGTCCTAACAGTACGGAACAAGGCCCCAAACATGGCATTTAGCCCAAGTTAACAGAATCATTTCTAAAACACATAGATATCATATAGAGTTTATCAAAATATGCAACTCTACAGTTGCCACGGGACGGACCAAGTCACAATCCCTACTGGTGCACGCCCACACGCCCGTCACCCAGCATGTGTGTCACCTCATTTATCAAAATAGTACAAAATTCCGGGGTTTCATACCCTCATGTCTAGATTTACAATCGTTACTTACCTCGAATCGGACGAAAATCTACTTCGCGATGCCCTTGCCGCTCTACTCGGCCTCAAATCGCCTCGAATCTATCCAAAATCAGAATCATATCATTAATACATGCCAAAGGAACAAAGCCCACACAAAAATTATCAAATCAAATCAAAAATCCCAAAATTGGCCAAATCCGACCCCCGGGCCCACGTCTCGGAATCCGATAAAAATCACGAAACCAGAATCTTTATCCTCTCATGAGTCCATACATACAAAATTTATAAAAATCTAACTTCGTTTGACTCCTCAATCACCCAATTTTAACTCTCAAGTTTCAAGCCCTATTTCCCCAATTTTCACCCTTAAATCCCACAAATTTCATGCTTAATTAACGAAAATCACCATAGAATCGAGTGTTAGGTTCGAAAACATTACCTTAATGTGTTTCCCCTTGAATCCCTCTTCAAAAATCCCTCAAATGCTTCAATCCCGACTTCAAAAATGGTGGAAATGGGCAAAATTTCGCGAAGGGTTTAATTTATACCTTCTGCCCCACGGATTCCGCACCTATGCGTTCCACTTAAACACCAATGTTCGCATCTGAGGCTCACCACTCGCACCTGCGGGCTCGCAAGTGCGACCAAACTTCCGCATCTGCGCTCCCAGGCCTCTATTTCCGCATCTGTGATAGGCTCTCCGCACCTGCGACTCCTAATCCGCAGGTGTGGCCACACTAGAAGAATCACACCAGCACATTTTTCAGTAGTTCAAACTTCCCAAATTTAATCCGTTAACCATTTGAAACACGCCCGAGGCCCTTGGGACCTCAACCAATCATTCAAACAAGTCATATCACTACCCAAACTTAGTCGAACCTCCGAAATACCCTTCTACTCAAAATTACCAAATCAACCTCAGATTCAAGCCTAAGTACTTCTAAACTTCCAAAATTCGCCAACGATATCGAACCAACCAAACCACGTCCGAATTACTTGAAATTTTGCACACACATAAAAAACGACACTACGAACCTATTCCAATTTCAGGAATTCCATTCCGACCCCGATATTTAATTTTCCATTGCCGACCGGGAATCGCCAAAACTTTAATTTCGCCAATTCAAGTCTAATTCTACCACGGACCTCCGAATAACATTCTGAACCCACTCCAAAGTCTCAAATCACCTAACGAATCTATCTGAACCATAAAAAATCAATTCCGAGATCATTTACCTATAAGTCAACTTCTGGTTGACTTTTCCAACTAAATAACCAACTTAAGAGATTAAGTGTCTCATTTCTCTCCAAAATCACTCTGAACCCGAGACAACCAACCTAACACAACATAATAGAGTTGAACCATATACAATGAAGCAAAAATGGGGGAAACGAGGCTAAAACTCTCGAAACGACCGATCAGGTCGTTACATTCTCCCCCTCTTAAATGAACGTTCGTCTTCGAACGAGTCTAGAAACATACCTGGAGTCTCAAATAGGTGTGGATATCTGCTTCGCATCTCCCGCTCGGGATCCTAGGTAGCCTCCTCCACCGACTTTCCTCTCCACTGCACCTTAAATGAAGTTATATCCTTCGACCTCAACCTTCGGACCTGCCGACCCATAATAGCCACCGGCTCCACATCATAAGTCATATCCCCCTCTAATCGAACCGTACTGAAGTCCAATACATGGGAAAGGTCACCAATATACTTCCAGAACATGGAAACATGAAATACTGGATGCACACTCGACAAGCTAGGTGGCAAAGAAAGCCTATAAGCCACATCCCCTACTCTCTGAAGTACCTCAAAAGGCCCAATAAACTGGGGACTCAACTTGCCTCTCTTTCCAAATCGCATAACACCCTTCATGGATGACACCTTCAACAGAACCTTCTCCCCGACCATGAAATATACATCATAGACCTTCTTGTCTACGTAGCTCTTCTTCCTAGACTGTTTCGTGCGAAGCCACTCCTGAATCAACTACACCTTATCTAAAGCATCCTGTACCAAATCTGTACCCAAGAGCCTAGCCTCACCCAGCTCAAACCAATCAACCGGAGATCTACACCTCCTCCCTTATAAAGCCTCATATGGAGCTATCAATACTCGGCTGATAACTATTATTATATGCAAACACCGTGAGTGGCAGAAACTGGTCCCATGAACCCCAAAAATTAATAACACAAGCGCGCAACATGTTCTTTAGTATCTGAATAGTGCGCTCGGACTGCCCGTATATCTGAGGATGAAAAGTTGTGCTCAACTCAACCTGAGTACCCAACTCCCGCTGCACGGCCCTTCAAAACTGTGATGTGAACTGAGTACCTCTATAAAAAATGATGGAAACTGGAACACCATGCAATCGGACAATCTCCCGCATATAAATCTCAGTTAACCGCTCCGAAGTGTAAGTAGTACCAATAGGAATGAAGTGTGCGGACTTGGTATGCTGATCCACAATAACCCAAATAGCATTGAACTTCCTCGAAGTCTGTGGGAGCCCAACTACAAAGTCCATGGTGATCCGCTCCCACTTCCACTCCGGAATGTCCAACCTTTGAAGAAATCCACCTAGTCTCTGGTGCTCATACTTGTCCTGCTGACAGTTGAGACACCGAGCTAAAAATCCGACAATATTCTTCTTCATCCGCCTCCACCACTAATGCTGTCTTAGATCCTGATACATCTTCGCGACACCCGGATGGATGGAATACCGCGAGCTATGGGCCTCCTCAAGAATCAACTCCCGAAGCCCATCTACATTAGGCACACATATCCGACCATGCATCCTCATCACACCATCATCACCAATATCTACATCTCTGGCACCACCGGTCGGACCCTATCCTGAAGACGAGCAAGTGTGGGTCATCATACTGGCTCTCCCTGATACGTTCATAAAGAGAATACCTAGAGACCACACAAGCTAATACTCGACTGGGCTCCTCCATATCCAATCTCATAAGCTGCCCCGCTAAGGCCTGAACATTAAGTGCTAAAGGTCTCTCTATTGCTGGAAGATATGCTAGACTCCCCAAATTCTGTGCTCGGCGACTCAAGGCATCGGCCACTACATTGGCCTTCCCCGGATGGTATAAAATAATGATATCATAATCCTCGATAAGCTCCAACTATCTCGGCTGACGCAAATTCAAATCCTTCTGCTTAAACAGATGTTGCAAACTCCGATGATTAGTAAAAAACTCACAATGAACCCCATACAAATAATGACGCCAAATCTTCAAGGCTTGAACAATGGATGCTAACTCAAGATCATGCACCGGATAATTTTTCTCATGGGTCTTCAACTGGTGCGAGGCGTTGGCAATCACCCTACCCTCCTACATCAATACACAACCAATGTCTATCCTCGAGGCATCACAATAGACGGTATAAGAACCTGAAGTAGATAGAAAAACTAACACTGGAGCTGTGGTCAAAGAAGTCTTGAGCTTCTAAAAGCTCTCCTCACACTCGTACGACCACCTGAACGGAGCACCCTTCTGAGTCGATTTGGTCAAGGGCGAATCAATAGAAGAGAATCCCTCCACAAAGCGACGGTAATAGCCCGCCAAACCAAGAAAGCTCCTAATCTCTGTAGCTGAGGACGGTCTGGGACAACTCTGCACCGCCTCTATCTTCTTCGTATCCACCTGAATACCCTCACTGGACACCACGTGCCCCAAGAATGCTACTGAGCCAAGCCAAAACTCACACTTGGAGAACTTTTCATAAATATTCTTCTCCCTCAATCTCTGTGATGTTTTATACGTCAATACCACACAAGAGGGGGGGTGATTTATGTGGTGTCCAATTTTCGAGTGCTGTCGTTATAGAAGGACCTAGTTCTTCTATGTGTTCCAACTCGTACTGTTGCGGAATAATAAATGCATAAAAGTAAATAACACAGAGATTTTTACGTGGAAAACACCCGGCTCAAAAGGTGAAAAAACCACGACTTACTACTCAGTAGGATTTTCTCCAAACACTTCACTACAACAATAAGCCAAACAACATTTACAAAATAAACTCTTTTGTAAACCTAAGGATTAACTATAACCCTTTGTGGCAAACTAGCCTCTAGCTATTTGCGACAAACATCAAGTTAGCTATAATGAGAACACTCAGTACCTATTACAATTGCTTCTAGATAAAGCCAAAAGGTACAAGTTGTAATTACCTACTACAAATAAACTAGACTAAGAGAAAACCGATGGAACTGGTTCTTCTAGATGGTTCAAGTAGCTTTTGAGCCCCACAAGGATTCTTCACATGAACTGCTTGCAAAAATGCTTTGGTAATTTTGCTTTCAATTCTTGTTTCACTTCAGTGTTTGTGCATAAAAACCTTCAGCAGGAATGCTTCAACAATTTATAGAATTCGTAGTTGAGATGTTGTTGTTTAGTTCTAATGCAACTCTTCCTTGGTGGAAGAGTTCGTGTTTATCTCAACTTCCTTGATTTTGATTTTGTCCTACTGAATTCGAATTCCATCTCCTTATCAATTTGGAACCTTTTCTCTTAGGAGATAACCTCTTAGTTCAGAGATGATGTTTATCTCCTGCGCATGGACTCTTTTTGTGCCAGCTGGTCTGTTTGACTATGTTTGCCCTGATGGACCTGGTTCAATCGTGTTGTCATTTGTCATTCTTCAAAACCATGCAGTGACTTGATTCAATAAATTTCCCCTTTTTTATGACGACAAACTCTGTGCTTAACCCTGTAAATACTTCAATCCAACATAGACATTTTTATAGTATTAAGCATTTATCATGGAGAGACCAGGTGCATTTAGGTTATAAACATCACAATAATCTTTGAAAAGCACTATCTTCCCCTTTTTGGCATCATCAAAAAGTTGGAAAATGATAAACTTACCAGAATATTATCAATTACTCATGGCCATTGAGGCAACTGCAGGTGCAAAACATGAATTAATCATTAAAAGAAACCAAAAAAATGTAAGCTATTTAAGAAACTGAGAAAAAGTCAATAACAAAATAGCAAAATTCATTGATTGTATATTGATCAGGCACCATACACAAAAAGAAATAAAGACAGCCACAACCATGAGCAAAAAAAAAAGGAAGAACAGAATTAGACAATCCCAAAATGGGTCATAGAAGGGGTTTTTTGGAGGCACTGGACACCTAAGGCTGGGAAGGGGTAGAGGTTGTGTTCTTGGCTTGAAGAAGGGAGAGCATTTGTTGCAACACACCCTCATTCTTCTCCTTTTCCTTAGCTAAATCAGCTTTGAGAGTATCCCGCTCAGCTTCAACCTCTGTAAGGCGAGTTTTCAAACGAAGGATCTCCGCATCCTTGACCTCACCTTCCTGCACAAGCGTCCTGACGTTGCTATTAACATGCAGTTTCCTGGATGAACCAGGTTCATCCTCAGGAATATTCACAATGTAGTCACAAGTCAGTCAAATGTTCTCCCCAAAGTAGTCCTTAGCAGTTGACATTTCAGCCTTCTTCACCGGTACCTTGTCGTGAGCAAGCACATCAGTTAGGATAAACCCATAACGTATAGCATGTGCCTTGGATCCATTCACAACCCTGTCCAAGAGCTGGATGATGAAGGAAGGCCAATTTATCTATTTACCCTTGTACATGCACTCCATTAGGGTGAGATCCATGTAGCTAGCAATGTGCCTTCGCTCTTACCTATGCAGTAGAAATTTGATCACAAACTCAAAAAACAGTTTGTGCTGAGGCCTTATGTCAATCTTAAACACTGCCCTGGGCTCTAGTTCTTGCTCATTCTCACAGAAAGACCTTGTGATTTGAAGGGCTGAAGGCAAACCATCCAAACTAGGCCATCTTTGCCTCGTGTAGTCATCATACCCATCAGAAGGGATATGCAGTATTTCCCCCAATTCCTTTGCATCAAACGAAATCTCAACTCCCTGAACCTTTTTATATACCCTTCCATCTTTGACTGTTGTGTTGACCATAAACTCTACCAGCTCATTCCTAGCCAGCCTGCCCTCAAGGTGAAGGACCATGTCCTTCCACCCTTGCACATCTAAGGTATCTAGCAAGAAAATAATCCCTGACTTCTCAAGGTCTCTAAACAGCTTCCCTTTCAAAATATTACGCTTCCCAAACATTGTGAGTTTGGCAGTCTCCTCACCGGTCACTTCCACTTCCTCTCCACTCCATTTAGTATCATCAACAATCTTTACTTTCTTTGACTCAGACCTGGTCCTCTTTGCAACTATTGAGGGTGTGGCAGACACAAACGCTAACTTCTTGGAAGAAGCCTTGGCTTTCTTTGGATTTGATGTCTCAACCTCAACTTGTGTTGGTTGTTCCTCCTGATGGACCAGGTCTATCTCATCATCATCGACCTGAATTGCCTCAACAGGCTCCCTAACGTTTGCCTTACCCTTGGCAGCTTTCTTCTTCTTGCTCTCTCTCATAGATTTCTCCATTTCTTCTTCACTTTGCCTAACAATGCTTCTAGTAGCATGACTCTTAGGGGCAACAACATCAGCAGTTGAAGAGGCCTTTCTCTTCTTGGATGGGACTGGAGTATGAGCTTTCTTGGGTTTTTGGGTTTTTTTCTTCTTGGATTTGTAAGATTCCCCCAACCTTTTCATCAGATCAGCCAAAGTTTCTTCAATGGATGAACCAGGTTCATCATGTGCATGTTGCAGACTTTCCAGACCTGCTGCTGCTTCTTCCCCAGAGTAGCTTCCCCCTAAGTCCTTGACTCCTTCCTCAACAACCATAGGAACGGGGCCACAGATTGCCATAGTGGTACCTTCCTTCCCAGTTCCCCTTGCAGAACTCCCTTCTCACTCTCTCTCAATTTCTTTATTTTTCCTTCTCCTATCCGGTACTTCTATATCCACTATAGAACCAATCAAAACAAACTTGTTTTCAGCTATTTCAGGTTCAGCCCTAACTTCAGGATTTGCCTTATCAAAACCAGATGAACCAGTTACTTCTTCCTCATTTGCAGATTTGAAGGACTCGCTTGAATTTTCAGAATCTTGGGCCTGACTGGCTTGAAGTTTTTCATTCAATTTCTTGGCAAGAGGACCAGATGCAACAGTTTTTCTGGATAACATTTTCACTCTACATTTTCTGGGGGCTGGAGCGTGGCTTGGTGTAATGACTGGAAATGTTTGAGGTGAAGGAGTGGGTTCTGGAACTGGAGACTTTTGAGGGGTTGAAGACCTGGTTGGATATTGTGAGTTGTGTATCGATGGAGAATTAGATCCATTGTCTTCAAGACCGACACTGTAATCATGGGTGGTTGATGAAGATGAAGCAGGGGGTGGTGTGGAAGACATTTTTGTGAGATTTGGATAGAGAAGAATGTTGATCAATTTGGTTAAGAGGAATGATGAACTTGGTTCGACGGTTATGCTTTTGAAGAGGAGAGGTAATGATGTCTTTTTAAAGGTGTGGATATTAAATGTACAACGGGCGTAATTCTTGGTCAAGTGGAAGTCTAATCACGGCAGGAGTGTCAGTAGATTAGACTGTTATGACTCCCTAAATCTAGGCTTAATAAAGATCTGATTTGACTCTTTGGAACGGGTTCAATTTGGGATAAGTACTGATAATTTGAAATGAACCAAATATAGATAGAGTCCTGCTCATGTGTGACTATAATTATTTCAATAAGTGTATAGCGATGAGCACGTACCTTGTCAGTCTGATGAACCAGCAACGATGAACCAGGTTCATCGTGGTAGAGTCTTTAATTTGCCTCAATTTACAAAGATAGAAAAACATCATTAGTAACTAGGGAATCATGTTAACACATGGCAAGAGAGTATGGCATTAAAGTCATGATACTGAGCAATGATTAGTCTGGTTAGTTACCTATTTTAGTGTTTCTAGCCAATTTTTTATTGTTTTTCAATTAAGTGATCTTAATCATCCCTAATTCTAGCCAGTTTCTCTCAAAATGCTCCCTACTTAGTGCTTTAGTAAAGATATCTGCAATTTGTTTGTCAGTAGCACAGAATTCGATTGAGATCATTCCTTTTTCATAGTTATCTCTTAGGAAATGGTGTCTGACATCTATGTGCTTGGTTCTCTTATGATGAACCGAGTTATTCGTCATACTAATTGCACTAGTGTTGTCATAGAAAATAGGAATGCACCCAACCTCTATACCAAAATTCATGAGTTGTTGCTTGATCCATAGCAATTGAGCACAACATGAGGTTGCAGCCACATATTCAGCCTCATCAATAGACAAGGCTACTGAGTTTTGTTTCTTGGTGGCCCAAGCCACAAGGCAAGAGCCCAAAAAGTGAGCCATGCCTGAAGTACTTTTCCTGTCAATCAGGAAATCTGCATAATCAGCATCAACATATCCTACAAGGTCAAAATTACTACCTTTAGGATACCAAAGGCATAAATCAGTGGTGCCTTTCAATTATCTCAGAATTCTCTTCACTGCAGTTAGATGAGACTCCTTTGGATTTGCTTGAAATCTAGCACACAACCCTACACTAAACACAATATCAGGTCTGCTGGCAGTGAGATATAATAAAGAGCCAATCATCCCTCTATATAGCTTTTGATCAACGGATGAACCAGGTTCATCCACGTCTAATTTTGTAG
>ML295113.1:45946-113394 GCA_005239495.1 Nicotiana undulata
AAGAAGTTTAGCTCACCCATCATACTCATCTCAAACTCACTCCCCATAAGCTTGGCAAATTCCTTACTCAATTTTTCAGAGGTTGCTCCAAATATGATATCATCCACATATATTTGCACAACCAGGAGATCCTTACCTTTTTCCTTTAAGAATAAGGTGCTATCAATTTTACCTCGTTTGTAGTCATGTTCTAGAAGGAATTTACATAGCCGCTCATACCATGTTCTTGGTTCTTGTTTGAGTCCATACAAGGCCTTGTTTCTTGTAACAGTTCCATCTTCATCGAGTTTGTTCCTGAAGACCCACTTTGTGCCAATCACTGATCTGTCTAGTGGTCTGGGTACCAAGTGCCATACTTGACTTCTTTCAAATTGATTTAGCTCTTCTTGCATGGAATTTACCCAGTCAGCATCCTGTAAGGCTTCAGCAATGTTCTTTGGTTCGACCAAGTATAGAAAGGCATCAAACGCACACAGATTTTTCAAGGAGGATCTTGTTTTGATTCCGGATGTAAATTTGTTATAATGTTCTCAAGGGGGTGAGAGCTTTGATATGTGTGTGGTTTGAGCACCAATTGTTCACGGCTAGATGATCCCATGGTGTCTTGTTGTTGTGGAACATGATCCGGACCAAGATCTAGAGAGATTTGCTGTTGAGTTCCCCCTGTCAAGTTGCTTGGGTTAGTTGGACCTGGTCCATCACCTGTTCCATCTTCCATATTTGCTTCAGTTTGTTCACTGCTTCTGACCAGTCCAAGCTCCTCATCTTCTGGTTCCCGTCTCTCAGAAAGAGTGTTAGTTTCATCAAAAATAACATGCACACTCTCTTCTACACACATAGTTCTTTTGTTATATACTTTATAAGCTTTGCTATGTGATGAATATCCCAAGAATACTCCCTCATCACTTCTGGGATCAAATTTACCTAGGGAATCTTTGCCATTGTTGTGCACAAAGCACTTGCATCCAAAAGCCCTAAGGTGGGATATGTTGGGCTTTCTCCCTTTAAGTAATTCATAAGGAGTTTTCTCTACCAGTGGTCTGGTCATGCATCTATTTATTATGTAGCATGCAGTGTTTATTGCTTCTGCCCAGAAGCTGTGGGGTAGTTTGCTAGAAATAAGCATGGTTCTAGCCATATCTTCAAGAGTTCTGTTCTTTCTTTCAACAACCCCATTTTGTTGTGGGGTTCTAGGGGCAGAAAAGTTGTGATTTATGTCATGTTCATCACAGAATTCAGCAAACTTTGCATTCTCAAATTCAGTACCATGATCAGATCTTATTGATGCTAGTTGATTTCCTAACTGTTTTTGAGTTTTTCTAACAAATGAAGTAAACATATCAAATGCTTCATCTTTCGATGTCAGAAATAAGGTCCAAGTGAACCTTGAGTAGTCATCAACTAGCACAATTACATATTTCTTACCACCTCTGCTCAGAGTTCTCATAGGACCACATAGGTCCATATGAACCAGTTCCAACGTCCTGGTGGTACTGACCATTTTCTTGCTTTTGAATGAGGATCTTACCTGCTTCCCTCTTGCACATGCCTTACAAACTTTGTCTTCCTTGAACTTAATTTTAGGAAGCCCTACCACTAAGTCCTTGGAGACTAATTTGTTTAGCTGATTTAGACTAGCGTGACCAAGTCTTTTGTGCCAAAGGAGGGGATCACTGTCGAACATACTTAAGCGAGTTCATTTTCTGATAGTGTGGACAAGTCTATGACATAGATGTTAGTCATTCTTTTTCCCTGCAAAATAATCTTGTCAGTAAGCAAGTTAATCACAAAACATTTTGTGGAAGTGAAAGAAACAGGTTACCTCTGTCACACAATTGTGACACACCGATCAGGCTATATTTCAAGCCATCTATCAAGTACACATTCTCAATGGAACGTGTGTCATCCTTACCTACCTTACCAACCCCAATAGTTTCACCTTTCTTTTCATTTCCAAAGGAGACATTTCCTCCTTTGAGGTTTTCAAGTGAAAGGAACTGTTCCTTGTTCCCAGTCATATGTTTTGAGCAGCCGCTGTCTAGGTACCAAATTTGGTTGCTTCCTCTCACTTGAACCTATAACAAGAAATCAGGGGTTAGTCTTAGGGACCCATACCAGTTTGGGTCCTTTTCTTTGAGAGAAATTATGGATCAAGCTTTTGCTGGCCCAATTTGGTAGCCATTTTTTCTTTCGTACAAAACTTTCATTTCTTCGACTGGCCTGCTCTTTTGCAGTACATTCAATTTTGTAGTGGACAGTCTTACCATAGTGGGTGCAGATTTTATTCTCGGGAAGAGTGAGATACTTGCTTTTGGGATCCCATTGGGCATTTGACTCCAAAAGTCAAGTCCTCTTCTATTGCTACTATGATTTTCTTGAAGCCATGTCAATGCATCAAATGATTTATTCCATTTGCAAGTTCGATCTAATTCATGTTTGACTTTACCAAGTTCTTCTTTTAGTGCTCTTATTTGTTCATCCTTGGTGTACATCTTATCCTTTAGTTTTCCCACATTTTCTTCTTACATGATATGAGAATGATCAACAGTCTTTTTACTAGTTCCTAGCTTTAACTTTAGATTTTCATATTTTAGTTCTAGGATTTTAGTTTCAAGTGGATGAACCTGGTTCTTCAAGGCAGTGTTTTCCTTTTCAGATTCACTTACTCTGATTTCCAGGTTCATGCATTTTGCTTTCAACATTACACACTCTTTAGAGAGTTGTTCTTTCTCTTTGTTTGTCTCTTCGGAATCATCCATAAAATCAAGTAGCAACTCAGAGAGTTTTTCTTTAGATAGGAACTTTATCTTGTTTTTGAGATGGGATATACTTACCTCTGGTTCTTCATGTGATTCCTCATCAGATTCCCCAATTGCCATGAGCGCCTGTTCTTCATTCTCACCATCTTCTGAATCTTCATCTGAGCTTTCCCCCCAAGCGGCAACCATAGCTTTTGTTGTGGTTTTCTTGGGATGGACCAGTTCCTTCTTCCTGTTCCTTCATTCGGATCTCTCCCTTTTCCATTCTACTTCCCACTGAGGACAGTTCTTGATGTAGTGGTCAGTCTTTTCATATTTATAGCATCCCTCGTTGGCTGGCCTTTCTGGAGCTTTAGCTTTGTTGTAGTTTCCACCTCTTGAGATGCCCTTTTTCCTTATGAGGAAATTTCTGAATTCCTTAGTGATCATGGCCATCTCATCTTCCTCCAGATCTTCTCCTTCAGTGATTCTCAGTTCTAGACTCCTTTCCTTCGTTGGAGCATCCATTTTCATTGTCTGCCTTCTAAGTTCATAGGAAGTAAGGTTTCCAATTAGCTCGTCCAATCTGAGGGTTGCCATATTCTTGGATTCATGGATAATAGTGATTTTACTTTCCCAGGAAATTGGTAAGACCCTTATTAGGATCTTCTCCACCCTGTCCTCTTCAAGAATTACTCTACCAAGAGACTTGAGTTCATTTGTCACAGTTTTGAACCCCGTGTACATCTCTTAGATTGTCTCTCCTTCTTTCATAGTGAAGTTTTCATACTGAGAGTATAGTAGAGTACCTATTGATCTTTTCACTTGAGGTGTTCCTTCGTGGGCTACTTGCAAGGTATCCCAAATTTCTTTGGCAGTGGTGCAACTTTGAATCCTACTATACTCGTCTGGACCTAGTCCACAAACTAGCCACTTTTTGGCCTTAGCATTTTTCTCCCATTTCTTCAGATCCTCTGCAGTGCAGTCAACTCTAGTTTTTGGCACATCTACTCCTTCAACGGTCTTCTTCATGGTGGCTAAAGGACCATCAGTGACTATGTCCCAGAGTTCATAGTCTTCTCCAATCAAGTGGTCCTTCATCTTGTTCTTCCACCAGGAGTAATACTGGCCATTAAAGAGTGGTGGCCTTGCAGTTGATTGACCCTCCCAGTTTCCAGGTGGTGCACTCATTTTGATATTTTCCAAGGTGTTATCCTTTTCAAGGATAACCTGCTCTGATACCAATTGATGTTTTATATGTCAATACCACACAAGAGGGAGGTGATTTGTGTGGTGTCCAATTTTCGAGTGCTGTCGTTATAGAAGGACATGGTTCTTCTATGTGTTCCAACTAGTACTGCGGAATAATAAATGCATAAAAGTAAAGAACACAGAGATTTTTACGTGGAAAACACCCGGCTCAAAAGGTGAAAAAACCACGACCTACTACTCAGTAGGATTTTCTCCAAACACTTCACTACAACAATGAGCCAAACAACATTTACAAAATAAACTCTTTTGTAAACCTAAGGATTAACTCTAACCCTTTTGTGGCAAACTAGCCTCTAGCTATTTGCGACAAACTTCAAGTTAGCTTTAACTTGAACACTCAGTACCTATTACAATTGCTTCTAGATAAAGCTGAAAGGTACAAGTTGTAATTACCTACTACAAATAAACTAGACTAAAAGACAACAGATGGAACTGGTTCTTCTAGCTGGTTCAAGTAGTTTTTGAGCCGCACAAGGATTCTTCACATGAACTGCTTGCAAAATTGCTTTGATAATTTTGCTTTCAATTCTTGTTTCACTTCAGTGTTTGTTCGTAAAAACCTTCAACATGAATGCTTCAACAATTTATAGAATCCGTAGTTGAGATGTTGTTGTTTAGTTCTAATGTAACTCTTCCTTGGTAGAAGCGTTCGTGTTTATCTCAACTTCCTTGATCTTGATTTTTTCCTACTTGAATTCGAATTCCATCTCCTTATCAATTTGCAACCTTTTTGCTTAGGAGATAACCTCTTAGTTCAGAGATGATGTTTATCTCCTGCGCATGGACTCTTCTCGTGCCAACTGGTTTGTTTGACTATGTTTTCCCTGATGAACCTGGTTCAACCGTGTTGTCATTTGTCATTCTTCAAAACCATGCAGTGACTTGATTCAACACTCTGCAATACAACTCTCAAATGCTGAGCATGCTCCTCCTGGCTACCAAAATACACCAGAATGTCATCAGTGAACACAATTACGAATGAATCCAAATATGCTGAAATACATTGTTCATCAAATGCATGAACGCTGCTGGAGCATTGGTCAGCCCAAAAGACATCACCAAGAACTCATAATGGCCATAACGGGTCCTGAAAGCCGTCTTAGAAATGTCTGAATCTCGAATCTTCAGCTGATGATACCCGAACCTCAAGTCAATCTTGGAGAACACTCTGGCTCCCTGAAGCTGGTCAAATAAATCATCGATACGAGGCAAAGGATACTTATTCTTGACTGTGACCTTGTTCAACTTCTTGTAGTCAATACACATTCTCATAGTACCATCCTTCTTCTTCACAAATAACACCGGTGCACCCCAAGGTGACACACTAGGCCGAATAAACCCCTTATGTAAGAGTTCTTGAAGCTGTTCTTTCAATTCCACCGGTGCCATACGATACGGTGGAATGGAAATAGGCTGAGTTCCCGACACCAAATCAATACCCCTGTCAGGAGGCATGCTCGACAGGTCTCTAGGAAACACGTCCGGCAAATCACGGACCACAGGAACAAAATCAATAGTGGGTGTCTCAGCACTGACATCCCTCACAAAATCCAAATAAGATAAAACCCCTTTCTCCACCATGCGCTGAGCCTTCAGGTATGAAATCACCCTACTAGGCACATAATCAATGGAACCTCTACACTTAACTCTCGGAAATCCCGGCATCACTAAGGTCACGATCTTAGCGTGACAATACAGAACAACATGACATGGAGATAGCAAATCCATGCCTAATATCACATCAAAGTCAACCTTACTGAGAAATAACAGATCCACTCGGGTCTCCAGACCCCCAATAGACACCACACATGATCGATACACACGGTCCACAACAACAATATCGCCCATCGAAGTCGACACATGAACAAATGTAAAGGACTCACGGGGAATATCCAGTAAAATGGGCAAAATATGATGAGACATATGAATATGTGGAACCTGGATCAAATAACACTGAGGCATCTCAATGACAAACTAAAACAATACATGTAATCATGACATCTAAGGCCATAACATCTGTTTTGGCTGGAAGTGCATAAAAATGGGCCTGACCTCCACCTGATCGACCCTCCTCTCTAGGGAGGCCTTTAGCTACATGACCCCCACCCCTAGATTCCTGGGCGGGTGGTGAAGTAACTGGAGCTGAAGTCGAGGGTTGAATCCTATGTTGAGATGGACCCCCAAGAAGACGAGGACAATGCCTCCTCATATGCCCAAACTCTCCACACTCGTAACAACTCCCTGGTGCGGGGGACGGGGACTAAAGGGAACCCCTAGCACCGGGATAAATGATAGAAGAACCTGGCATGGAGGAACCCTAAACTGATGGTGCACGAGATGAACTCTGGGCTGGGAGGGCACTGAATGATGGGTTCCCATGATGAGAACTATGAGGACCATGACCAGATGATCCACCACGATGACCTGAGCGGGATGACTAAGCCTGACTGAATGGACGGCCTCTGCCATGCTGGAATTGTCCTCTTGAAGGGACACCACCAAAACTACAAGATCCTCGAGGCCTCTTGGCCTCCCTCTCATCTTTCTCTTGGCAACGAACTGACTCAATATCTCGGGTAATATCAACAACCTCCTCAAAAGTAGAACCCGCTACCTTCTCCCTGCTCGTGAGAATTCGAAGCTGATATGAGAGACCATCCACGAACCTCCTGATCCTCTCCCTGTCCGTAGGAACCAACCAAACGGCATGACGAACTAGCTCTGAAAACCTAATCTCATACTGCATCACAGTTAGATCACCCTGACGCAACTGCTCGAACTGCCTACGTAGCTCCTCCCTGTGGGACTGTGGCACATACTTCTCCAGAAAGAGAATGGAGAACTACTTTCAGGTAAGGGGTGATGCACCAACAGTCCTACGCCTCTCATAAGCCTCCCACCAAGTAAAGGCATCTCCTGAAAACTGGAAGGTAGTGAACGATACCCCACTGGTCTCCAATATACCCGATGTACGTAGAATCCTCTCACACCTGTCTAAGAAACCCTGGGCATCCTCGCTCTCTGCGCCGCTAAAAGTGGGAGGTTGATGTCTACCAAACCTCTCTAACCTACGTTGCTCGTAATTTGGCATGACGGGAATCACATAATTCTGAACAGGTGCAACCAACTGGGTTAGGACTGCCCCCGGAGTTTGAAGTCCCCGAACAACCTGCTCGGGTGTATGGGCACAGAATTCTGAGTGCCTCCCCCGACCTGAGAAGTAGCTCTTGTAGAAGAAACAATGACTGCTTGAGCAAGACTGGTGCACACGGTCAAGATCTGTGCCAAGGTCTCCTGAAGACCTGGGATAACAATAGGCACAACCGGTGCCTGAGCTGGTCCCGCTGGAATATCTATGACTGGGAACTGATCTAGAATAACGGGTGGGTCTATAAGTACAACCCCGGCTACTGCGCGGGCTACACCCCTACCCCTTCCACGGCCTCAACCGCAGCCTCGACCCCTCACAGTCCTAGCTGGTGGCTGATCATCCTGCCCGGTAGAACGTGTCCTCACCATCTGTGAGAGAATGAAACAATAGAAGTTTAGTTACCAGAATCAACAGATTCGTACGACAAGAATTCAAGAATGTGAGATTTTTTCCTAGGGGTTCTGCAGCCTCTCGAAGATAAGTATAGACGCTCCGTACCGATCCGTAAGACTCTACTAAACCTGCTCATGGCTGGTGAGACCTATGTAACCTAGGCTCTGATACCAATTTGTCATGACCCCAAACCGCCCCTGTCGCGATGGGGCCTATCACAGTACTAGGCTAGTCGATTCATTATTTAAAACATAAATGGTCTTTTCATTAGATCATTTACTAATCAGATATTATCATAAATCTTCCGTTTAAAATTTTCAAAACAAGCGAAAGTATGTAAAAAATTTAAAACACTGCTCGATCTCGGAGTCACTAGTCATGAGCAACTAAAAATACATGTTGAAAGTACAAGGGGGGGGGGGGTGAATTGACTATTTTTATTAATTTAACTAGTTGACTGGTTATGTAATTAGTCGACTAGAAGTAGTAGCAAAGTAATAACACAGCAGAAAGTAAAGACAGTAATAAAAGTGCAGGAATTAAAGACACCGAAATTTATACTGGTTCGGATTCAATGTGAATCCTAGTCCAGTCCCCTTGGGTGGAAAGGGTGTTCTCTTTCAGTGAATGATGTTCTTCGAGAATACAGAGATGGTGTAGTTTACACCTATGGCTATCTTTCAGTGACTCTCGATTTATTTTTGATAAAATGCCTCACCAGTGGTTTTCTCTCTTTCTTCTCTAACTTGTTACGCATTAGATCTTTTAGGAGATACAATGTTTGTATGTAGTAGAACAAAGAGAGGGAAATTGGTTTGATCAAAGTATATCTTTATAATGTACAAGAGAGTTTATATATATAAGGAGGTTCTGACTGCTGAAGAGATGCTGCCAACCCAAGATATTTGATCCTTGGAAAGAGATTGATTCTTTCCAAGAATAAGGATGTTCCGCAACGGCTAGGGAATAAAGGGATGCGCTGAAGGCTTCCTTTGATGGCGCTGAAATCCTTCTAGGATCTTGGGCTTTCCAGTTTTAGCCGCATGAGAGATTCTTGGTGTCGTTGATTGCTTCATTCCTTTATTCTTTCCGCAATCTACTCCGTCATTCTTTCATCAGCCTTTATTTGTTTTATTAGTTTTAGATACCATCAAGATCGTATTAGATTTAGTCTGCTTCATTTCTTCTTCCACAATATCCTCAATTCTGGATTCGCCGTTGATCTTGTTCTTTCAATCTCGAGAGGTACCTACACACAACAGATATATTATTTTCATCATTAAAATTAGATTCTAACAATCTCCCCCTTTTTGATGATGACAAAATAATATATGTATAAACATCAGTTGACTTCCTGTATTTACCCCCCCCCCCCCCCCCCAGAAAAAAATTAAAAAACACAATTTTTTGTTCCCCCCCCAAAGGGTTTTTGCNTTTTCCCCCCCCCCCCCCTCAGTAGAGAATTATGATAGTCAACTATTTCGGATCTCCCTCAATAGGTGTTGTAGTCGACTCGATCGTGATCCCCCTCAGAAAGTGCGGTAGTCGACTTGATCTGCAGGCGTAGCTTGCAATTCTGTTAGAGTCGACTTGTCCCAATTAGCTGTACCTGTGTTATTACATACATATTATTTTCTCTCCCTTTTTGACATCAGTAAAGAGGGAATGCAGACCAAAAGATAATTGATAAAAACAGGGAGTTTTGCAGTCATAAAGTTTAAAACAACACTCATCGCCTAGTTACCCAGTCCAAGCACAAAAAAAAATAACAAAACACCAAAAATTTCTGAAACATCCAAATTAACAGTGCCGAAAGTATGTAAGAGTATTGCAAATCGCCTCCTTCATCTGATCAAAGCTGGTTGTGGCTGAGATGCTCATTCCATCAAACCTGTTATGAATCTCCTTGAATGCCTTGACAACATTCTCCCTTACCCTGAGAACTGCAACCCGAATTTTAGAAACATCAGATCCTGTTTCCTTGGAGATGGTATGGATATCATAAAACGTAGACTGAGTGGCAGAGAAGAGATCCTTAATCTCAGCTAGTTGAGAGTTAATGCACTGGAGCTTTTCAGCCAAATCAGGATCACTTGGGCTAGGAAGAGAGGCAGAGGGTTTGGATTTAGATTCAATTGGAGCAGGCTTGACTTCAGTCTCTTGTTTCTTGACCCATTACCCTTGAATGCACACATACCCCATATTTACAAAGTCTCTGTAGTTGTAAGACTTGGAAACCATGGTAGAGGTATATTCAGAGAGAGGAATATTGTGGGCTACCAGAATGTGGGTAATGGCTAGACCATAAGGGAGACTAGTGGGGTCTTCCACACTCTCAATCATGAAATTAATAACCCAGGAGGACAATTTGATTTTGCGTTTAGTCACAAGGCAATAAACAAAGAAGGTGTCCCTAAGAGAGAAAGTGGAGAAGGAACCAGTGCGAGGAAGCAGAGAGGTGGCAACAATATGAGCCAGAACACAGGTTTCGAAACTCACATCACAGGGCCTAACTGGTTTGGAAGGGAATCAGAGGGATACTTAGCAATACACCTTTTTGCTTGATCAAGGGAAATTTCAAAATCATCAGGCCAGGAATTTTTGAAAAGCATAGGAAAACCAGAACACTTGCACTGAAAAATTGAGTCAAATAGAGCACAATCAAGGACAATACGTTTCCCTAGCACTAAGGATTCCAACCTATCAGGCTTACTAGACCGAAGATTTGCATAGAACATTGTGACTAGGGGTTCATAAACTTTGGGCACATGAACAGAGATAAACTTAGACCAACCCTGATAAACGAAAAGGTCTTTACCTTGCAATTGAGGGCTTCCATATCATCAAAATTGACTATCCTCCCATGAGAAATGAGTTGGTCCTTCAGGGCGACAAAGAACTCTCTATTTGGGTAATCCCAGAAGGTTAGTCAGATTCTAGGGCGCTGGAAAGATCGATTTTAGATTTCTTTGGAGTAAGAGAAATAGGGTCTTCCTCCATTGGTCGTTTCCCTAAAGCTTTTTCTCCTAAAGATTGAGAATGATCAGAGAGGTCAGCCTGAGAAGAGGCAAAGCCTTCAGATTGTTCGGACCCTAGGTCTACTTGCTCAGGAGGTTGAACATGGGTTTTGGTTTTGGAACGAGCGCTTTTTCTGGTAGAGGCGGAGGGAGTTTTAGGGTGTTTGGCCATTGAATAGAGTTTTGGAAGAGAGGGTTTCTGAGAGGGCTTTCTACTTGGAGGGGATGATAGTGATTGAAAGAAGAGTTAGGCATTAATAGGGTGTTTTCTGACGATTGAGTACAGAAAAGGAAGGGTTGTCAGGTGAGAAGACGCGATGACTGGGTTTCCTTCTTTGAACTCTGCAGCTGATGTGAAAAGAGAGGGAAAAAAGAGGGAAATCGGAGGCGCAGTAAATGATTACAAAAAGTAATAAAAACATTTGGCACACATAAGTCAGATAATGACACATTGGTCCTAATTTTTATTTCTAATGCACATTATCCCAAGAAATTTTCTTAACATGCAGAATCTTTCTTCTAATTAGGGGCTTAGTGAAAATATCAGCTAATTGATCATTTGTTCCTACAAACGCTATTTCAATATTTCCCTTAAGTACATGATCTCTAATGAAATGATGTTTAATGTCTATATGCTTTGCTCTAGAATGATGCACATGATTTTTAGAAAGACAAATAGCGCTAGAGTTATCACAAAAAATTTGAACATGTTTAAAAGAAAGTTCATTGTCACCGAGTTGATGTGACATCTAAAGTAACTGAGCACGTCATAGTCCAATAGCTATATATTCAGCTTCAATTGTGGATAATGCGACTGATCCTTGTTTCTTACTGTTCCACGATACTAGAGCTTTGCCAAGCAGTTGACATGTTCCACTGGCACTTTTTCTATCTTCCTTGTCACCTGCAAGATCAGCATCTGAAAATACTTCCAATTTGAAGGTGTTAGATTGAGGATACCATAATCCATAAGAGGTAGTTCCAATGAAATATTGAATGATTCTCTTGACCGGTGTCATATGAGACTCCTTTGGAGCTGACTGGAACCTGGCACATTTACATACACTAAACATGATATCTGGTATACTAGCAGTTAGATAAACAAGAAAACCAATCATTACTCGATATTTAGTCTCATCAACGAATGTTCCATGTTCGTCTTTATCGAGATTCATTGAGGGACTCATAGGAGTGCTAATACCTTTTGCATTATCCATACCAAACTTTTGAATTAGTTCCTTGGTGTACTTAACTTGGAATATGAAGGTCCCTTCTTCAGATTTGTTGAATTTGTAGTCCAAGAAAGAACGTTAGTTCTCCCATCATACTCATTTCGAATTCACTTTGCATAAGATCAGAAAATTCCCTGCACATAAGAGGATTAGTACTACCAAAAATAATATCGTCAACATAAACTTGAATTATAAGATTACTTTCAGATGATCTTTTTATGAACGAGGTAGTATCTACTTTACCTCTTGTGAATCCATTGTCAATGAGAAATGAGCTGAGATGTTCGTACCATGCTCTTGGAGCTTGTATTAGGACATATAGCGCTTTGGTTAGTTTAAAAACATGATAGGGAAATTTTGAGTCCTCAAATCCTGGGAGTTGCTTCACATAAACTTCTTCTTCAATGAAGCCGTTTAGAAACACGCTCTTAACATCCATCTGGAATAGTCTGATTCTTTTGAAGGAAGCATATTCCAGAAGAATTCTTATAGATTCCAATCAAATTACAGGAGCAAAGGTTTCGTCGTAGTCGACTCCTTCCTGCTTTGAGTATCCTTGTGTGACTAGTCTAGCTTTGTTTCTGATAACTTTTCCTTCTTCATTCAACTTGTTTCTGAAAACCCATTTTGTTCCTATAACTGGAGCATCTGCTGGCTTGGGTTTCAGTTTCCATACTTGATTTTTATCAAATTGATCAAGTTCTTCCTGCATATCTTGCACCCAACTTGAGTCTTTTAGGGCCTCTTCAATTTTCTTTGGCTCAATTTGAGATATCCGGGCTATGTTGGCCTTCTTTTTGAGAGCTTCTCTTGTTTTCATTCCTTCATTCGGATCACCAATAATGAATTTTTGAGGATACTCGACTCACACTTCCACTCATTTAGACGAGCAACAGAAGTAATTGATTCCTTTGATTCTTCAAGTTGACTATTGTTGATTACACTAGTCGACTCTTCCATGTTGACAAGTTTGCTAGTTGACTCTTGAGGTTTGTTTGCCTCTTGAGATTTCTGCATTTGTTCATCATCACATGCACCAAATTCTTTCTCGGTCCGAGTGTTAATCTCATAAAAAACAACATGCACAGATTCTTCTATACACAGGGTGTGTTTATTATACACTCTAAAGGATCTGCTATTTAAGAAGTAACCGAGAAAAATACCTTCATTGCTTCTTGGATCAAATTTTCCAAGATTTTCCTTACCGTTGTTGTGAATGAAACACTTGCTTCCAAAAGGATGGAAATAGCTTACGTTTGGACGCTTACCTTTCCATAGCTCATATGGAGTTTTCTTCAGGATAGGTCTAATGAGGTATCTATTTAGAATGTAACAAGCAATACTTACACCTTCTGCCCCAGAAGTGATTTGGCAATGAATGTTCTAACAACATGGTTCTGTCCATATCTTGTAGAGTTCTATTTTTCCGTTCAACCACTCCATTTTGTTGAGGAGATCTAGGTGCAAAAAAGTTGTGAGTATATCCTTGATCATTGCAGAAGTCTTCAAAAGCTCGACTTTCAAATTCTCCTCCATGATCACTTTGCACGGTAGTGATGAGAGATACTTTTTCTCTCTCAACCTTTTTACATAAGATCTCAAAAAATTTCAAGGCTTAATCTTTATGAGACAGAAAAATCACCCAAGTAAAACGTGAGTAGTCATCAATAATAACAAAGGCATATCGTTTACCTCCAATGCTGGCAGTTCTAGTAGGTCCAAACAGATCCAAATGTAGTAATTATAAAGGCTTTGAAGTAGAAACAATATATTTGATTTTGAAAGAATTTCTAGTTTGTTTACCAATTTGACATGCATCACACACATGATTTCTAGAAAAAATCAATTTGGGTAAACCAATAATTAGTTCTCGTTTGGAAAGCTTTTCTATCAAATGCATGCTTGTGTGTCCAAGTTTCTAATTCCAAAGTCAAGGATCATCAGAAATAAAAGTTAAACATATATGACCATCTATATTTTCAAAACCATCAAGGATGTAAACATTTTCATACCTTTTACCTGGGAGAACTATTTTACCTGATTCGTCCTCAATGGCACAACCTGTTTTCTTAAATTTTACCACGTATCCTGAATCGCACAACTGGATTATACTATGGAGATTGTAGTTGAGTCCATCCACAAGATAAACCTCAGTGATGTTGCAGTTGTTGTTGAACGGAACGGTTCCGGCACCAACTATCTTTCCTTTTGAGTCATCACCAAATTTCACATTTCCTCCATCAATTTTTGTAATTTCTTTAAAAAGGTTCTTGTCACCTGTCATGTGACTGGAACACGCACTATCCAAATACTATTTTCCTTTGCGACTCCTTCTGTGGTGTTCCTGCAAAACATGATGTTTATCTTTTCTTAGGTACCCAAGTCTTCTTGGGTCCTTTTGGGTTAACATTTCTAGGTTCAGGATTGTTCTTAGGTCTCCAAACCCATCATGACAAATTTGATTTACGAAAACGACAAGAGGAATACTTATGTCCACTTTTATTGCAATAATGACATTTGGGGCTTGATCCAGTTATGGATTTCCCACTTGAGTCAGAACTAGTTGACTCTGTTCTGGAAGGTCTTTCTCTAGTCGACTTATAAGATGTCTGACTGGACCTGGTGGAACTATAACCGGTGGATTTGCGCATGCAATTAAGGTGCAAAAGTAATCCATCATACTCATCCTGAGGTACATCTTGTTCAATTTCACATACTTCAAGTTTGAGTTTCCAGTCTCTTATTTCTCTATTTAGTCTTCTTATCTCATCAAACAATTTTTGTGATTATTTTAAAGTAAGATCAAGAATATCCTGCAATTCATTACATCTATCATAGTTAGAGGGTCTTACCTCGCTTGTTTCACCTCGATCCATGAAACAATTTTCATTTTTATCTTTTTCTTCATTGTCAAAGTCGTCCTCGTCTGTCCAGCATCCAGAGATTTTCTTTATATCATTTTCAATAATTGTCATAAATCACATGTTGGATACTTCTTCATATTCTAAATTGTCTTCATCACTCCAACTTCCGAATGAATTATTCTTGTTGAATCCTCTGGAGACTTTTATTTTGATTTCAGGGCATTTAGTTTGAACATGTCCAAACCTTCCGCATTCATAGCATTTTTCATCATTTTTCTCCTGTTTTCCATATTGTCTGGTACGCTTGGATGGAAACCTGCCTTTCTTGGTGTTTCTGTATCTCCTCATCAGTCCGTCCATGCTTCTTGATACTAGAGCAATTTCTTCTTTAAGAGCTTCAGGGTCATCATCTATATCGCTTTTTGCTCTATCATTTGTAGCTTTGAAAGCTACAGTCTTCTTCTTTTCTTCTTGAGTAGTTTTTTTTCCAGATGAGTCTTTTCAAAGGCTATGAGTTCTCCCCGAAGTTCATCATATGACATTTTATTCAGATCTTGAGACTCAAGAGTGACGACTTTCGTTTTCCATGTGGTAGGTAGGATTCTCAGAATTTTTCTTACTTGGTCACCACTGGAGTATGGTTTTCCAAATGCTTTTAGATCACTTATAATTTTGCTGAATCTGGCGAACATTTCTTCGATGGATTCTCCTTCTTTTATCTGAAATAGTTCATAGTCGTGCACCAGCATATTCATGTGAGTTTCTTTTTCCTTGCTCGTTCCTTCATAAGTGACTTCGAGTTTATCCCACATCTCCTTGGCCGTATCACGGCTGGATATCTTCTCATATTCTTCACCACTGATAGCATTGTAAAGAAAATTTCTTGCTTTTGCATTAACTTGCACAATAGCCATTTGTTCTTCATGTATGCATCAATGTCTTCAAGATCAGCGGGGGTTGAGCTGTAGCAGCAACTGGTAGTGGGTAGTTTCCCTTTTTGATAACTCTCCATACCTTGATATCATAGGAATTTGCATAGATTTCCATGCGCACTTTCCAGTGAGAGAAGTGTTGACCGTTGAAGTAAGCTGGCCTTACTTGGGATGTTCCTTCCTGTAAAAGTGCTCTGATAATAGCTTGATTGGCCATGATCTTTTCTCAGAAGCTGTTAAGCAAAAGTAAACTGTGAGCGAGGCTCTGATACCAATTGAAAGTACAAGAGGGGATGGGGGTGAATTGACTATTTTTATTAATTTGACTAGTTGACTGGTTATGTAATTAGTCAACTAGAAGTAGTAGCAAAGTACTAACACAGCAGAAAGTAAATACAGTAATAAAAATGCAGGAATTAAAGACACCAGAATTTTATACTGGTTCGGATTCAATGTGAATCCTAGTCCAGTCCCCTTAGGTTGCAAGGGTGTTCTCTTTTAGTGAATGATATTCTTCGAGAATACAGAGATGGTGTAGTTTACACCTATGGCTATCTTTCAGTGACTCTCGATTTCGTTTTGATACAATGCCTCACCAGTGGTTTTCTCTCTTTCTTCTCTAACTTGTTACACATCAAATCTTTTTGGAGCTACAATGTTTGTATGTAGTAGAACAAAGAGAGGGTAATTGGATCGATCAAAGTATATCTTTCTAATGTACAATAGAGTTTATATATATATATGAGGAGGTTCTGACTGTTGAAGAGATGCTGCCAACCCAAGAGATTTGATCCTTGGAAAGAGATTGATTCTTTCCAAGAATAAGGATGTTCCGCGACGGCTAGGGAAGAAAGGGATGCGCTGAAGGCTTCCTTTGTTGGAGCTGAAATCCTCCTAGGATCTTGGGCTTTCCAGTTTTAGCCGCGTGAGAGATTCTTGGTGTCGTTGATTTCTTGATTCCTTTATTCTTTCTACAATCTACTCCGTCATTCTTTCATCAGCCTTTATTTGTTTCCTTAGTTTTGGATACCATCAAGATCGTATTAGATTCAGTCTGCTTCATTTCTTCTTCCGCAATATCCTCAATTTTGGATTCGCTAGTGATCTTGTTCTTTCAATCTCGAGAGGTACCTACACACAACAGATATATTGATTTCATCATTAAAATGAGATTCTAACACATGTCTGATACTGTATACCTAATATAAGATGAGTCTGAGAAAAAGTCAATGCTTAAAGATAGGAAGGAGAAAGGCAAGGATGTGGACACCGTGTAGTTACCTCGCAAATCTCCGAAAAACTCTGAAAAGGAGAAGATCAGCTCTCACTCCGATGCCCTGGCACCTGAATCTGCACACAAGGTGCAAGGAGTAACGAGAGTACGCCAACTCAGTAAGTAACAATTATAACTAAAGACTGAGTGAAGTGACAAGCATTTAAAATCATATAAATCTCATAACATAAATCCCTTCGTGGAAATAACAGGATCAAATCAATGATTGAATTTCGAATATCTCGTAAAAACTCCAGTTTCAATGAAAGTTGTTTAAAACACTTGTTCAACATTTTCAATAAAGGCTCGGTATAAAAGAAGAGTAAAAACAGTAATTTCATAAAAGCAAGCCCCTCGGGCAAAGTATCACTCATATATAGCCCTTTGGGAAAACCTCTCAATCACTCGTGACTCAACGATCACCAATCAGCACTCACACTCAACACTCACGCTCAATAGGTACCTTATAATAACCGCTGCAGCGTGCATCCCGATGCATAAAATATAGTCGATTGCGCTCACTGGGGGTGTGCAGGCTCCGGAGGGGATCCTACAGCCCAAGCGCTATATCGTTGCGGTGAGTAGCCCAACCCAATATCGTTGCGGCGTGCAGCCTGAACCATATATACACATCAACCTCTCAAGTCACTCGGGCATTTCAGTACAAACTCAGGGAACTCAGCCCAAAACAACTCTCATATATTAAAATAGAGTGATGAACAAGATTAAACAATAAACAGGTATAAATCATGACTGAGGATATGGTTTCAATTAAAAACAATGTGAGGATAATAGTAAAATATTCCTGAGGGTCCAAACAGTACGGCACAAGGACCCAAACATGGAATTCAGCCCAAGTTAACAAAATCATTTCTAAAACACATTGATATCATTTAGAGTTTATCAAAATATGCAAATCTACATTTGCCACGGTACGGACCAAGTCACAATCCCTACTGGTGCACGCCCACACACCCGTCACCCAGCATGTGCGGCACCTCATTTATCAAAATAGTATGAAATTTCAAGGTTTCATACCCGCAGGTTTAGATTTACAATCGTTACTTACCTCAAACCGGACGAAAATCTACTCCGCGATGCCCTTTCTGCTCGAGTCGGTCTCAAATCGCCCCGAATCTATCCAAAATCAGAACCATATCATTAATACATGCCAAAGGAACAAAGCCCATGTGAAAATTATCAAATCAAATCAAAAATTCCAAAATGGACCAAATCCGACCCCAAGCCCACGTCTCAGAATATGATAAAAATCACGAAACCAGAATCCTTATCCTCTCACGAGTCCATACATACCAAATTTATAAAAATCTAACTTTGTTTGACCCCTCAATCACCCAATTTTAACTCTCAAGTTCCAAGCCCTATTTCCCCAATTTTCACTCTTAAATCCCACAAATTGCATGCTTAATTAACTAAAAATCACCACAGAATCGAGTGTTCGGTTCAAAAACATTATCTCAATGTGTTTCCCCTTGAATCCCTCTTCAAAAATCCCTCAAAAGCTTCAATCCCGACTTCAAAAATGGTGGAAATGGGCAAAATTTCGCGAAGGGTTTAATTTATACCTTCTGCCCCAGGGATTTCGCACTTGCGGTCCCAGGTGCGCACCTGCGCATTCCACTTAAACACCAACGTCTGCATCTGCGGCTCACCACTCGCATTTGCGGGCTCGCAGATGCGACCAAACTTCCGCATCTGCGCTCTCATGACTCTATTTCTGCATCTGTTATAGGCCCTTCGCACCTGCGATCATCGCACCTGCGGCTCCTAATCCTCAGGTGTGGCCACACCAGAAGAATCACATCAGCACATTTTCTAGTAGCTCAAACTTCCCAAATTCAATCCGTTAACCATCTGAAACACGCCCGAGGCCCTCGGGACCTCAACCAATCATTCAAACAAGTCATATATATCTCCAAAATCACTACGAATCTGAGCCAACCAACCTAACAAAACATAATAGAGCTGAACCACATATAATGAAGCAGAAACGGGGGAAACATGGCTAAAACTCTCGATACGACTGAACGGGTCGTTACAGATAAATCCCATTCTGATGCTTTGCAGATTAATCTAGTTAATAATGTGCCACAATAGATCAAATGGTAGGTTAATCTCAGTTGTTTTACTATTTTACTATTTGTGTACCTATTTATATTAACGTACAGAGAATATAATTTTTTTTAATTACAGTGATGGTGGTGCTTTTGTTGATGGCTTTGCTGAGTATTTCATGTTGGGTAGGGAAATTCGAAAAGATGATTTTGACATTAAGACACTTCGCACCAGGTGGGGATCTTTGTTGTGGGATTGTGGAAGAAAAAAACATCAGCCCGGTGCAATTAGTGGTGATGAAATCACAAGGAGGTTTTTAGGAAGATGAAGAAGGGACGACCGAGAAAGTAGTTCTGTTTTTTTCATTTTAATGTAGTTTTGTTATGGATCAGGAGTTGTTGCCTAGTTTTATCTAAGTAATATTCTGCTACTTATGAGATAACCTTAAAGGATATTATAGATGATTTTATTTTTGTGTAATTTGTGGTAGTCATTACACATTGTGTTTGTGAATGAATTACATTTTAATGAATATTTCAGTTGCTTTTCCTTTAATAAAGTATGTATTTTCGTTATTGTTGCAGTTTTGTCAATGTTGCATGGTTTATACATATGTACACAATAATATACATAGTTATACAATTTTATACAAACTTATACTCTCATATATACATCTGTATACATATAATAACATTGATTGTTTGCAGTTTTGTTTTGCACTTGTACAATCTATCAATATATTTAGCACCATTAAAAACAATAACACACTATTATTGGATAATCAAAACATATATAATAAAACATATTTAACATAATTACAACATATAATGTAAATTGTAGTTCTTTATTGACATTTGTAACTCAATTACTTGTGAAACTTAACTACTCAACATTTGTAACTCTATTATTTGTGAAACTTAACTACTCAACATGACAACATATGTAATAGGAAGTGTTATATTTCCAACTATTTATTTTGGTTGATTCCTACATGTTTTCTATTGTGACCACTTTGTCCACACGCAGAACATGAAAACGCCCTCTTAGACTCTTTCTCTGAAGCAGGTTTGAGTCTTTCTTGTCTTGGCCTTCATGCATTTATTCTCCCTTTAGGTGGTAGGACCACATCTTCCAGCACCTATGTTGGAATTACCCATAAACTCTCATCTGGCATCAGATTCACTGAAAATTCATAAGTTCTGAGGAGGTTATCCTTCTTGTAGTAAAAAGAGCAATACTAACCAGGTTTCAGCTGCTGGTTCTTCAAAACCGCCCAAGCATGTGGACATGGAAGTTCATCCATTTGAAATTTTCCGCAACTGCATGTTCCCTCTTCAAGGCACACTATGTTTCACCTTACCCCTTCAAGCACAGTATATAACTGCTTCGTAGCAGGCCTCACCTGCAAAAGTTTTTTTTAAAAAAAAGTTAAAGCACATTATACATTATTATACAGAGTTATACAAGAAGTAAAATACAAGTCAGCAGTGCGATGCATCATTATATTTATTTGGTTTACTGTCATGTGCTCCGATGCAATCAGATTTTCCCGAAAGAGTTTGTCGTACTTTTTGCCAAGCATAGATGTCTCCATTGCCCATTTTCTGTTTTTGTTGTTCCACTGTTGTAGAAAATTTGTCATGTACTCCAGCAATCACATTACTGGTAACTCTCTAGCATCTTTGTTTGCTACATTAATTGACTCTGCAATATTGGAAGTCATTACCAGCGACCTTGTAACGACTCGACCGACCGTTTTGATAAATTAAACTCCTGCGTGCATGGTTGGATTCGGTTACCGGATAACCCGGAGTCGAATTGGGAGTGAATTTTCAATTTTTGAAGCCTAGGTGATGGAAGTTGACAAGAGGTTTGACTTTTGTGTAAACGACCTCGAAATGAGTTTTGGTTAATGATAACAACTTCGTATGATGATTTTGTACTTAAGCGCGCGTCCGGAATTAGTTTTGAAGTTCCGTAGAGTGATTTGAGGTAATTTGGCAAAAGTTGGAATTTCGGCGATTTCGGCTGATAGGTGAAATTTTGATATCGGGATTGGAATGGAATTCCGAGAGTGGATGTTGGTCTGTTGTGTTATTTGTGACTTGTCTGCAAAATTTCACGTCATTACGGGTTGAATTAATAGGTTTCGGCACGAGTTTTGATATTTGAAGACATGAAAGTTCATAAGTTTGATTTTTGGTTGATTCGTCGCTTTTGTGTTGTTTTATGTAATTTTACACCTCGATCGAGTCCATGTGAGGTTATATGACTTGTGTGTGTGGTTGGACGGGGTCCGGGGGGCCTCAGGTGTGTTTCGGATGGGGTTCGGGTCAATTTCCTTCAAATCAATGATGTTGTTTTGTCTGTTGTCCCTTCCTTCTATGCGATCGCATAGGCTTAGTTGCGATCGCATAGTATCAATTTGAAACACCCAGTTTTTCTTCTATGCGTTCGCAATCCTACGTACGCGATTGCGAAGACCAACTTTTTCCTTAAACCCGATCGCACTCCCCTCCCTCGCGACTACGTAGAGTAGTTCCAGGCCCAACATTCTTTTCCCTTATGCCATCGCATTTCTCTATGTGCGATCGCGTAACACAACTGGCCAACAAAAGTTTTTCTTCTATGCGATCGCATCCTTGTGTTCGGGATCGCAATTCTCAAATACCTGGGCAGACAGAATATAATCCAAAATCGGGGGTTTCACCATTTTTATCATATTTTGACTTCTAGAGCTCGGTTCTTGGCGATTATTTGAGGGTTTTTCACACAAATCAAATGGGTAAGTATTCTTCCATTAGAATTAAATATATTCCATGAATTTGTTCTTGATTTTATCATTTGAATTGTAGTTTTAGTTGAGAAAGATGTGGGTTTTGAAAGAAAACTTCTAAATTGAAAAATCATGATTTGAGAGACTGAATGGTATCGGAATTTGATAAAATTTGTATGGTTGAACTCGTACTAGAATGTGTATTTGTTTTTTGTAAATTTTGTCGGGTTCCGAGGTGCGGGCCTGGGGGTCGACTTTTGGGCCAATTTTTATAATTTTGTAAAGATTGAAACTTTATTATTCAGAATAGTTCCTTATATGCTTTATGTGAACTTTGAAGTTGCTTTAGTTGATTTTGAGCCGTCCGGAGGTCTTTTCGCCCGAGAAGTTCATTTTGGAGTACTGGGTTGTCGTCTTCAAGGTAAGTATCTTGCCTAACCTTGTGTGGAGGAACTACCCCTTAGGATTGAGTCTTCTATGTTGATTGTAGCCCGTGTATGCGAGGTGACGAGTGCGTACTCGAAATTATTTGCAAATAGGTTGGCCTTTTAGTATTCGTAGGTCCTTATATTCCCCGTGTATGAAGTTGTAATCGTTATATTTGTGTTCCTGATTGCTAGTTTCATTCCTTCCTGTTCAAATTAGAAATTACTTGCTTAGTGTTTCTTGTTTCTTATTTGATCTTAATTGACTTAAATGAAGACTTTACCTTTCCTACCGTTGTGCCTTATCTTCCTTCATAAACTGCCTATTTGACTAGAACTAGTATAATCTCGCCCTATAATTGTTTAGCAGAAATTGGAATATCTATACGTTGGTGTCAAGCATGCCTGTGAGTCGTACATTGTGAATTATATAATTTTCCCTTAAGTGCTACTTAGGTTTAGTTGATAATCATCCGCGTTGATGGTATTTCCTTGGTGTTGCCTATTACTGAGCATTGTTCAAACTAAGTTTATTTCGTTAAGCTAATTGCTTAAGTGAAATTGGTTATAGCTGTTTTCCCTTGCCGGGATGATATTGTTTCCATTATTGACTCCCTTGACGAGACGGTGTGGGTTCTATTATTATTTATGTCGTTGATGATATTGTTTCCATTGTTGACTCCCTTGTCGGGACGATGTGGGTTCTATTATTGTTTATGTTGTTGATGATATTGTTTCCATTGTTGACTCCCTTGCCAGGACGGTCTGGTTTCTATTAATGTTCATGTTGTTGATGATGTTGTTTTCCATTGTTGACTTCCTTGCCGGGACAGTATGATTTCTATGATTGTTTATGCTTTTGATTCCGTTGTCTGAATGCTATCATTTCATTTGTTTGGGTGAGAAAGAGTGTAAAGCACGAAGGGTGATGCCGTGCCATTTCATATGCATAATAATGTGAGGAAAGAGTGTAAAGCACGAAGGGTGATGTCGTGCCATTGTTTATATTCATTATCATGTGAGGAAAGAGTGTAAAGCACGAAAGGTGATGTTGTGCCATTGTTTACATTCATTATCATGTGAGGAAAGAGTGAAAAGCATTAAGGTTGATGCGTGCCATATTATTGAAATTAAAAGCACAAAGGGTGATGTCGTGTGTAATATTGTGAGTGAGTTCATGGCACGAAGGGTGTTTCCGTGCAGGTGAGGACGAGGGACATGCATTATGATGTGATATCTGTTTCCCCGTGTATACTCGTGCCCGTACTTTGAGATGTTATTGTTGTACTCACATATTTGGTGTGACTTGTTATTATTGTCCTGTACTTGACCTTTATCTCATTGTTGTTGCCCTGTCCATGTCTTTTACTGGTTTAATTTGCTTAATTTACGTGTCTTATCGGTCGATTTCTATGGGGAGGACGAGATTAAAAGAACGAAGAGTGATTCCGTGCACTTGTTCTATTGGAAACTACGTCTGAAAGACAATTATTGAAAAGTAAAGTTTAAAGGCATTTACCTTGAAGGAAACTATGTTTGCAAGGTTACTATTTTCCAAAGTTATGTTTGCAAAGCATTTATTTGAAAGAAGCTATGTTTGGAAAATATTTACTAGAAAGGTACATTGAAAAGCTTTTATTGAAAGGAATTTGTGTTCGAGGTTTTCGTTCTGTACAGTACATTTATATATATCGTTGGAGGAAGTGTATTTTCGAAGGAGACTTTCCTCAAAATGAAGTGATTATATTTTTAAAGCTTTCAATATAAACTTACTATTTAAAGTGTTCACTTGAAGAATTGACTAAATTGTAGGAGTTGTTGACTAAGGCTTGAGGGGGAAATTATTTTGGTGTTGAGTTACTATTATTTTTACTATGTGATGGTTTCCGCTTTTGATTCGCACCCCCGTCTTTTCTTCTGTGAAATTTTACGATGTTTTTGTGTTGTTTACTGTATCTTCCCTCCGCTTTGTACTTGTTATGTTGATAATTATATGGTGTAGCGATTAGACAGGTGTCATGTCATGTCATTCCTATACGTATGTCTATTTAATTTATTAGACCAGTGGGTGTCTTGACTAGTCCTCGTCACTACTCCACCAGGTTTAGTCTTGATACTTACTAGGCACCGCTGTGGTGTGCTCATGCTACTCTTCTGCACATTTTTTTTGTGCAGATCTCAGGTTTTTTCATAGCAGTTGATCGATAGCTAGCAGCGCGGTTGCTGTTGTGGAGACTCGAGGTAAAACTGTTTCAGCGTTCGCGGTTTCGGAGTCACCTTCTTACAAGTAGTATTCATACATTGTTGTATTTATTCCGAACAATGCTATTTAGAGACATTAGTATAGATTCCTTAAAGCTTATGACTTGTACTTACCAGGTTTTGGGATGATATGTAATGTATAGAGATTTTTATCGAGAAGCATTCAAAGGTTTCAATATTTTATTTATGTTTACTAAATGTTACGCTTACCTAGTCCTTAAGACTAGGTGCCGTCACGATACCCAGTGGAGGGAAAATTGGGTCGTGACAGACCTTTTCACTTTGGAGTATGCCCTAGACCACCTTTCGTAGCCAATTTCGAACAAGTAAGGTTGCACCCTCGGATCAATTTTGCACATCTCTATCATATGGTAGTCAAAATTCTCTATCGTGTAAGATCTAGCCTAAGCGAAAAAGATATCCTTCGATTGTTTGTGATGTTTCTTGAATGTGCACTTGACATTCTGCCACAAGTAAAATATGCAAATACAATGTGGAACTTCTGGGTACACAACTTCTATGGCATTTAAGATGCTTTCATTTCTATATGAAACTATACACATACCTTCCGTAACACCAAAAGTACCCTTTATCTGGACGAAAAACCACTCCCAAGATTTATTATTCTCTGAATCTGCAATTGCATATGCAAGTGGAAGAATTTTTCCTGTTTATACAAAATAGATATTGGGATTCAGACAATTATACAAATCTTATACATAGTTATACACGAATATACAACTTTATACATACTGCAAATTTTATATAAACAACAGCTCTAAAATCCTATACATGTTTATACATGAAACTACAACATTATACAAACTGCAGAAACAAGGTAGATGCAGTCAACTCACCAGCTCCATCCTGTGTGCAAGCAGTCAATAAGGTACCCTTATATGCTGCTTTAAGGAAACTTCCGTCAACAACCATTATCGGTCTGCAATTCTCCCAAACCTTGATAGATGCATATAGCGAAAACATATGCATAAAAGAAAGCATTCATCTTCTGATTTGTGCAACTTTATATCCGTTCCTGGATTTGTATGCTCCAACATATACAAATACCTCGGCAACTCCTTATACGAATCACTCAGATTCCCTCTTAACATTGCCATTACTATCTTTTTAGATCTCCATGTTTTCATGTAGCTCACTTCAACCCCATGTTGCTTTTGTATGTCCTTTATTATATTATTTATGGTGTAAACGTTTTTTGGATTAACATACTTGTCCTTGACTATACTAGAAATTACACCCGAAGTAGCTTGACGTTGTGTTAAGTATCTTTCACCATAGCCACATGTGTGATTATTATTGTAACTTCTCACCTTGAATATGTTATACATATATATATAACAGTAAACAACTATTGTCATACCTTGTTGCGCTTGATCTCTTCACCTTGAATTGGAACCTCTCGCGTACAACCAAGTTCTTCATCACAATGACAATTGTCTCTTTATCTTTATAAACTTGATCCTCCTCAACAAATTCGTTTAACACATTATCTATTATACCCGTGTTTTCAATAAATTGGATATCAGGCATAATCTCAATGCTATCAATTGTGGATACATCTACACAATTGGAACTTGTAGCAACCAAACAACTGGAACTTGTAGCAACCAAACGATTATCATAAATCTCTTTCACAGTCACATACAACGGGTATTCAGTGAAATTCAAGTTTTTCTTCTTTAATTTGATATACACCTTAACACCCGTATCATTGTAAATCAGGATCGGTGGCAAACAATCCTTTGGGATAAAGTTAATCTCTAATGTGTTTAGCTCCGAATCGATTCTAATCTATTTCGAAATTGCTTCAACTAAATTGTTGTAGCTGAATGTCGACTCGATTATTACACAATCGCTGACGAAATTGATAAACTTGTTGTCTTCCCATTCACCACTATGAAGAACATAAACTGGAAAAAGCTCCATCGAACAAAAAGTTGAAATCAAAATTGCAGCAAAAATGAAAATTGCGCTGATTGCAGCAAAAAAAAATTCACTTTTCATGTTTGATTTGCTGTTAATTCAAGATGAAGAAGAATTTCTAGATTTTTTGGAGTTGCATTGACTTTAAGATCGCGTTTTTGTAGATTTGGGGAAGAAGAATGGAAAGAATAAGAGAAAATCCCGCTAAAAGATACAAAATCCCGCTTCTGAATCCCAAAAAACAGAAATAACGCCCCTTTTTCAGATATGGGCCTGTTATTTTTGGGCTACTCAATTGTAAATTAAAATATGGGCTATAAAGTTGAAAAGTAGGCAGCCTAATTGTTTTAATATGAAATTTTCCCTAAAGAAAAGAGTAGAAATCAATGAGAAATTAATATGGCTTGTTAATAATGTATCGATGTTATATTTATTTTCAACGGAAAAGGGCCAAACACACTCATGTGCTATTAAATTTTTTTTAAATATACCTTTTGTTATACTTTGGGTCCAAATATATCTCTAGCGTAATACTATTGGTTCAAATATACTCCTCTTCCGTTAAGTTTGTCCAAAGTGAACATCAAATCCTACGTGACACTAATATTTGATGAGGTGGATGCCACATGGCATGTCACCTCAACGCCCCTAACCCATTTTACCCTTTTCCTCTGTGTCACGTAGGATTTGATGTCCACCTTGGATAAACGTAAGGGACGAAGGATATATTTGAACCAATAATATTACGACAAGGGTATATTTGAACTCAAAGTATAACGAGAGATATATTTAAACTTTTTCTTATAATACAAGAATATATTTAGCTCTTTTCCGTATTTTCAGTTACGAGCTCGTAAGGATCTCAGAGAGAATAATAATATGTGTTATCTATATTAGGAATTACAAATCATCAATTGTATTTTTATTCATTCACCTGTATCAGTGATGGATCTAGAATTTTAAAGTTGGGGGTGCTCGGCGATAAAAACTTCAAAAGAAGAGAAAAAATAAATTTACTTATGGGTGCTAACTCAATATTTATCTAAATATTTATACAATTGCCTATGTAATTTACTAAATATAGTCAAAATTAATAGGTGCTAAAGCACCCACAAGGGTACATGTGCATCCGCCACTGATCTTTATCCAATATCTATCATTTTATTAGAAGAATGAGCTTGAATATCGATATTATCGTACTTAGATTCAAAAATCACGTCCAATCTCACAAAAAAAGGATATTGACTAGTTAAGTCATGCGACATGAATAAGATGAAACGAGTTGACCATTTACTATAAATGTCACAAGTTTATAAACAATTCCTGTTACTTGGACATATAGCCTGTTATTTACTAAGATATACGGTGATCTACTCTTTTAAGTAAATAATATTTTTAGATCTCTTATGTATAAAAGATAAAAAATTTACGTGTGAAAGTAAATCTCTCATATGTAAAAAAAAGAAAAAAGAAAAAAAGTAAAGTCATAAAATTAAAAATAAATTTGTAAAGAGCCATAAAATCAATTAACCCATTTATTATATTGGCGAAGAAATAATTTCACCTTAAGAAGGTAATACAAATTTTCCGCTAAGAGACATAAAGGGGTGAACACAAATACCTCTCAAAGTTAATGGTTTCGAATTTTTACCTTCACTTGTCTCATGAGAAGAACATCAAATTTGACATGTATTATCCCCTCGCTTGTCCATGGATAACACTTTTAACTTTTGAGTGTAAAATTCTACACATGGGATAAACAAGGGTCAAACGTTAAAAGATCATCCCAAAAAATATCATATTTCTGTAATGTTTTGTGACAAAAAGAGAGAAGTAGACTAACTATAAATTCAAATATTCTTATCTATAAGTAGTGGTGGCAAAATAGATTAAAAACAGTTATCCCTTAGTATTATCCACTAAAATAAGGGTTGAATAATGAACTTTTGGGATCCGGACAAAATCGATGAAACGGAAGAAATCCGAGTGAGTAGAAAGGACAAAATAAAGGATAAATTTCACTATCACCTTATAAAGACAAGCTATAATTGTAATTGTGAATTAAAAAAAAAGGAATTTGTTTCAAAAAGTTGAAAAGAGTAAGTAATAAACTAATAAAAAGACTGAAACATAACCTAAATACAAGAAAAGATAAGAAGAGATGTGTCCGCTCCCTGTATATTTGATACCTTCTCCTACAATAAAACTAATAATCCCAATCCGTTAGTCATCCCATCAATTACTCGTCGATCAAGATGCTTTTGACTTATTTGGAGACCAAGGCGAGGGACCATCTTCGGCAACCAATCGGTGGAGCCGGCCTCCCCGCCGCCCCCCTTGCCCGCACCCTCCATAACGGAAGTACGTACAAACCTTGATCTGAAAAACGGGTCAAATATGGATAATAATCATATTATCTACATAGAAAATTGATAATAATTGGTTAAGTTTTATATTTGTAAAGACTATTGGGGGTTCTTCAGGTTCAGGAGATTAGAAATTCTACCAAAAATGATTATATTCAAGAAGTCATGGATATATCCATGTTATCTGTCGGTTCAACCATTTTTTATCAAATTAAATATTGATCGGTGTATTGGTCAAAATTTGGATTGAATCTAATGGTTGTAATGGGCATGGTTGAAACTTAAACCGACCATGGCTTAATGACGAGGAGTCGGCTTAAGGAGGGTTAATGCCGAGGTCGAGTAGAGAACATGTGAAAATAATGGTAGCATTAGTTTAGGATAGAGCGAAGGAATATTCAATGGAATATTCCTTCGGTTGTACTTTTTAGGGTTTCTTAAGAATATCCCCTATAAATAGGAAGATATAAAGAACAAAAGAGGATCTTGAATTTTCTGATAGAGCACACTTGTAAAGTTGAATACAAAGAATATACAAAGCTTGTCTTGTCCATTGATTCCTTTGTTCTAAATATACCTTTTCGTTCACAAGATCTAAGGGTCTCGTGTTCATCTCCATTTCATATTATCCGACGTTGTTGTCAGGAAGAAGAATCATCCAAGTCGCCTAATATTTGGGTGATAATTCCTCCTTATTACCTTTATTGTCATTATCTGCATTTATTCCTTACATTTCTTATTGCATTCATTGACAATCATTGAGCACTGTTTACTTCATTTAATACTTTTGGATGCAGTCCAACCTTATCTGCACATTAAATCTTTAGATCTAGTGGTTATTATCTTTAACTAGTATTCACCCTCTATTTTACTTATTAATTCGTTTTAAGAAAAGGTTAACATTTTTTTGGTAAAATAATTTGGCGCCGTCTGTGCGGAATTCCTAGTTAAAATATTTTAGTTTCTTCTGGATCTAGAAAAACACACACACACAACCGCCTTTTTCTCGTATGCAAAAACTAACAATGGCAGGAAAAGGAGAAGAGAGACTTAAAGTCGTAGTGGATGTCACTACCAACCTCATGAAAACCATCAACGGGGTTGACAGAGAAAACGAGGAAAATGTGACGCCGAGCGTTACCCCCAGGAAAAGTGACTCACCTCCCCCTCATGGGAGTGTAACCGTTTCACGCGAAAGGGAGGCTTCCACGTCCACAACTGAAGAAGCGCCACCAGCAATGAAAAAACTATTGGAGGCATGGTTGACAAGTACTCTAAGCAACATCCTCGATAAACCCGTTCAAGGGGAGAGTCGAAGCGTCGTTCAAGCAGACGCTGCAATAGCCGTCAATGAGCAACCCGCTCCTCTCCCAATAGGTAACACTCACACTACTGTTGATGCATGTAATTACGCACTTGCAACCATTCTGAAAAAGATGAAAGAGATGGAAAATGAGAACAAAGCGCTCTACGACCAGATGAAGGAGCACCAAGAAAGAGTTGATAAGATACCGGGCGCCCCGAACTCCCACCAAAATGGGACGTCGGCCGGTTTGTCGAACAACCATACAACGAAGAGGCAACCCCACAAGCCATACCCAATACTTTCAAAATGGCACCATATTTGAAAATATATGGCGGCACCACATACCCCGAAGATCATATCATTCACTACGTCACATCGGTGAAAGGAAACGACCTCTCAAAGGAACATATACCATTAATGTTGCTGAAGAAGTTCGGTGAAATCCTAATGAGGGGGAGCCTTAACATGGTACTCACAATTACCAGCACAGTCAATAATAACATTCGAGGCAATGGCCGGAAAGTTTGTCACTGCTCACGCTGGGGCTAAGAAGGCGGAGGCCAGGGTGAATGATATATTCGTCGTCAGACAATCGCCTGGCGAGGGACTGAGGGACTTCCTCCCCCGATTCAACAGAGTCAGAATGATCTTGCCAAACGTATCTGAAGGGATGGCAGTGGTATCCTTCCAAAATGGATTGAATAGGAATGGGTCGAGGGCGACCAGGAAACTACTGAGCAGACTCATGAAATATCCTCCCACCACTTGGGAAGAAATTCACAATGCCTACTGCGCCGAGGTGCGAGCAGACAAGGACGACCTCAACGACTAACATCAGTCCAAACAGAGTCGAGGAAGGATCGTCGCAACGACGGTCAAAGAGACCATTAAGGTCCGCGCCTCAACCGAGACAGGCACCAACCATACGTTAGAGCGGCTATCCCACCATCTCCTCTCCATACAGAAGGGCCGTCCAGGACGCATATAGGGACTCAACGAGATGAAATAGGTATGCCTCCTCTCTTATCTGCTTACACCTTTTGTGTTTCCCTTTCAGAAGTGTACGCACTAGAGAAGCTCGGCCCGAAGGTAAAGTGGACACAAAATATGAAGTCCGACCTAAGTACCAGAAAGTCGAACGCCCTCTGTGAATTCCACCAGGAGCGAGGTCACAAGACCGAACACTGCATAGAGTTGCGACAAGAAGTAGTGAACATGCTCCACCAAGGACACCTAAAGGAGCTGATGAGCGACCAAGGAAGAGCCAACTTCGGTCGAGGACGAGAACAACACCAAGGTCCTCCAAAGCCATCCTCCCCCACCCGCACCATCCAAATGATCATCGCCGGAGGCGAAGAAGCAGCAATCAACCACGTGAAGTTCACCACCATACATAAACTGAAGCGGTCGATCACCCATGAATGGTATGATGACCTCGAAGATAGTATCATCTTCGATAAGTCAGATACCCACGGTTTGACTTTTCCTCACTTTAATGCTCTTGTCATTACTTTACGTATTTCATATACTGATGTAAAAAGAATAATGGTAGACGACGAGAGTGGCGCGTGTATTATCCACCCCCGAGTTCTCACACAAATGAGACTCAAGGAAAAGATAGTACCATGTTGCATAACACTAACAGGTTTTAACAATGCAGTTGAGTTAACCTCAGGAGAAATAACGCTACCCATCCTAGCCGGGGGCGTCACCCTAGAGACAACGTTCCATGTCTTGAACCAGGACACAACCTACAACACCATCATAGGACAACCTTGTATACACGCCATGAGAGTCATCCCATCCAGCTTATATCAAGTAATCAAGTTCCCTACCCCGTGGGGGATATTCAACATTCGAGGCGAACAACGTACGGCCCGAGAATGCTATCGCATCGCCCATGACTGTACATACACTCAACAACTAAAGGCAACGGGCTCGGAAGCATAGCAATTACCAAAGTCGAGGCCCAAACCCAACGAACAGAAGGATGTCATCAAGGACCCCGATTCCATGGAGGCCACGGGGTCAACGGTAGAAGACCTCGACCTCGTCCAAATAGACAACAACTACCACAAAAAAAAGGCTTACATCGTCCATCAACTATCAGAACCAGATAAATTTCATAAATATTTAACGAACAATGGCGATCTATTCTCTTTCTCCCATGCAGATATGCTAGGTATCACAAAAGGCATTGCCACACACAAGTTAAACGTAGATCCATTCAACCTACGAGTATGAAAAATAAGAGAAAAATTAAACTCCGCAATCAATGAGGTTGTCCGCGACGAGGTGGAAAAACTACTCGCCAATGGATCCATCAGAGAGTCCAAATACCCCCAATGGGTCGCCAGCGTGGTCATGGTAAAGAAGAAAAACGGGAAGTGGCGCATGTGCGTGGATTTCATAGACCTAAACAAAGCATGCCCAAAGGACTCTTTTTCGCTGCCACACATTGATCAACTAATCGACGCAACAACAGGGCACGAGTTGTTAAGCTTCTTGGACGCCTACTTTGGATACAACCAAATCCTCGTGGAGGAGGAGGACTTGGAAAAGACCACTTTCATAACTCATCAGGGGACGTACTACTATAGAGTCATGCTATTTGGGTTGAAGAAAGCAGGAGCGACCTATCAAAATCTAGTCACCAAGATGTTCAAGGACCAGCTCGGCAAAATAATGGAAGTATACATAGACGATATGTTGGTCAAATCCAAAAGGAAAGAAGATCATATCGACCACCTGAAGGAGGAATTCGATATACTAAGGCGTTGCGGCATGAAGCCAAACCCCTAAAAGTGTGCTTTCGGCGTAACCTCGGGCAAGTTCCTCGGCTTTCTAGTGTCGCAAAGAGGCATAAAAGTCAACCCTGACCAAATCAAAGTTATCAAAGGGATACCTAAAGTGTTGACCAGCAAGAAACAGTTACAAAAACTAACCAACCGTATAGCCGCCCTGTAGAGATTCATCTCACGATCCTCCGATAGATGCCACAAACTTTTCAATGTGCTCAAGAAAGACAACGGGCCCCAGTGGAATTCGGAATGCATCGAGGCCTTGAGGGAACTAAAGGCATATTTGTCCTCGCCCCCACTCCTCGCCAAAGCAGAACCCGATGAACGTCTCCTGATATACTTGGCCGTATCAGAGGTCACAATAAGTGCAGTGCTGGTCCGCAAGAACAAAGGTACGCAGTCTCCAATCTATTATATTAGCAAAACCATGGTCGATGCCGAAACGAGGTACCCCCACCTCGAAATGTTGGCCCTGGCATTGGTCATAGCTTCACGAAAGCTTAGGCCCTATTTTTAGTGTCACCCCATTTCACTGGTCACGACCTTCCCCCTAAGAAGCATTCTACATAAGCCCGAACTATCAGGGAGACTGGCCAAATGGGTCATAGAATTGAGAGAGCACGATTTCACATATCAATCGCGAACGGCGATAAAGTCGCAAGTACTAGCTGACTTCGTTGCTGATTTCAGTGCCAAAATAATGCCTGAAGTCGAGAAAGAAACTTCTCGTACCTCCCCCAACTTACCCGACCTTTGGGTCCTATACACTGATGGCGCGTCTAACGCATCAGGTTTCGGACTGGGACTCGTACTCGAGGTTCCAACTGGTGAAGTCATCCGCCAGTCCATACGGTGCACTGATATGACTAACAATGAGGCGGAGTACGAGGCCGTAATTGCAGGACTAAAGCTAACTCTCAAGTATGGAGCACAACGAGTTGTCCTTCGATGCGACTCACAACTCGCCGTCAACCAAGTCACATGGACTTTCCAAATCAAGGAGCAGAGGCTACAAAAGTACCAGGCAGAAATTCGTAAATTACTGCCTGAATTCGACGAATGCCAACTCGATCAAATACCTCGAGGTCAAAACATCGAGGCGGACGGTCTCGCAAAATTAGCAACAGCAACCAAAAACATAAGTGGAAAGGAAAACGTGGTCACCCTCCTCCACTCGTCAATAGACCAACTTGAGGTACACTCTGTAAACTTAACTTGGGACTGGCGCAACTATATTATAATGTATTTACAGGAGGGAATACTCCCATCAGATAAAAAAGAATCCAAAAATCTTCGAATGCAGGCGGCCAGATATAACATCATCAACAACGACCTATACAAAAGAACGTTTGGCGGTCCCTTGGAGAAATGCCTAGGACCAAACCAAACAAGACGCGTCTTTGAGGAAGTACATGAAGGCCACTGTGGTGCCCATACCGGCAACCGAGACCTCATCAGATGCCTCATACGAGCATGCTATTATTGGCCCACCATGAAGAAAGAAGCTGCCGACTTCGGCAAAAAATGAAAGCAATGCCAGAAATACGCTCCTATGATACACCAAGAGGGCGAGCACCTCCACTTAGTCACATCGCCATGGCCATTTATCAAATAGGAATGGACAACGTTGGACCACTTCCAGCAAGACGAGTTAATGTACGTTTCCTTTTGGTTTTAACTGACTACTTTTCCAAATGGGTAGAAGTAGGTGCGTTCTCCCAAATACGCGAACAAGAAGTTATCACATTCATATGGAGGAACATCATATGCCGCTTCAGCATCCCCAAAGATAACGGACCGCAGTTCACCTGGAAAAAGACCGTTGAATTCTTCGAAAAATGGCACATCAAGTGAATACTCTCCACGCCATATCACCCTGTAGGCAACAGCTAAGACGAATCCTCCACCAAAACAATATTAAACATCATGAAGAAGAAACTCGAAGACGTTAAGGGATTGTGGCCAATACTACTACCAGAAGTGTTATGTGCATACCACACCACGCCAAAAACGAGCATAGAAGAAACGCCATATTCATTAGTCTATGGGACTGACGTAGTGATACCAGTCGAGGTCGGGGAACCAAGCTTGAGATACTCCAATGAGAGCGGACAAAGAAACAACGAGAACATAAAGCAAGACCTCGACGAAGCAGAAAATTGGAGAGATATGGCTTACATAAGAATGGTAGCCAGCAAGCAGAACGGTATTACAACAAAAAGGCCAAAGTCATACCAGTCAAAGTCGAGGACTATGTACTCAAGGCCAAAACACAGGCGAGCAAAGACCCAAGAGAAGGAAAACTAGGAACCAATTGGGATGGACCATACAAAATCACAGCAGCAGCAAACAAAGCATCATTCCAGCTAGAAACAATGAAGGGAAAGCTACTACCAAATAATTGGAACGTAGCCCACCTCAAGTACTTCAAATTTTGAAAATGGACGTCCTCCAAGTCGTACTCTTTTTCCCTTACCCGGGTTTTATCCCAATTGGGTTTTATCGGGGAGGTTTTGAATGTGGTGATGGAGGGGACGTCTCAAAGTTCAAGTATGTGATTCATCGCTCCGCCTATCGACTACTACTCCAGGATGAACGATGAAGGACTAGATAGAATGGAACTTCTCAAATGTATGTATGGAACAAACCGACACATGTAATATTCTCCAATGAATGAATAAACAAAGCAGCATGCAACATTTTTGCACAACTCCACCAAATCATTCTACATCCTACACTTTACATTCGACCTCACTCGAATTACTTTACATTCGACCTCGCTCAAATTACTTTATATTCGACCTCGCTCGAATCAATCAAATCTCGACCTCATTCGAGCTAACTCACATCCGACCTCAAGTCGGTCTGCGCTTGACCTCGCCAAAATCAACATCACACAACAAACAAAAAAAAGAGAACGGGAATCCTAAAACACATAGAAAAAAGTTGATTGTTCCATTTCAATTGTTGGATTACAGTACTTTTTACAAAGGGCTCAAGGACTCCCTCACAAAAATAGAAAAACAAACAAAAATTAAGTACAAAAGCTTCACGCCGCATTATTCCCATCAACATACTCTTCATCATACCAAGGATCAGAGGCAAGCCCATCCACGGCGCCATCATCATCGTCCCCGCTGGGCGTAGCAAGATCATAACCACAAGTTTCACGAGTTGCCTATGCTTTGACGCGAACGCTTGCAAGCTCTTCCTCGAAAACCTTCCGGCATCCCTCAAAGACTTGTACACATCAAGTTGGGCCTCAGCGTGAACCCACATCTTGTATAACTCCCGTGATACACTTGGATCGGCAGAAGCTTGAGAACTAGACGGTTGGGCCAATTGTTCATTCTTGGCCTTCATGATGATGACCTGCTCATTCAGCCCAGATAACTCCCCCTCCAAAATTCCAACATGTTCCTCCAACCTCGCCACCTTGAGTGTTGACGTCTCCGCCTCACTGGCCCGCTCGGACCTACAAACGTGCATGGCACCCGCCAAAGCTGTTGTCTCCGCCACTGCGGCCATCCTGGTCCTATCAGCTAGATTCAGCTCTGCGACCCTAGTGCTCAATTCTGCCCTCAAGTCGCCGACCCTCGCCTCATTTTGTTCGCGCTTGACCTTCAAGGACGCCACTTGTGCCTAGAGATCTGCTTTCTCGGTCATTACCCCTCAATTCAAGTTCATCTTCCTTAGACCTCACCATCTCCTCCAACACGCTGCATCGTCCAATGGCTTTCATGATCTCCTCGTCTTTCTCCTTTAGATCTTCGTCCTTCCTCTCGATCTCATCACGGAACACTTGGAATTGGCCGTCCTTGCTAACACTCTTGAACATCTTCCGATACTTGGTACGGTACTCTCTATACTTAGACTCCATCCTCCTATAGAGAGTAACCCTCTCCTCCTATCGTCGGTCGCGCTCGATCTCCAAGATGAGAGTTTGGCATGCAAAAGAAGGCAAGTCAGCCAAAGTAAAGCGACACTCATGAAACATATAAAAGCTCAAGAGAAAATAAGTACAAACTCACCCGCAAAGCCATGCCCGATATGCCTAAGGACAAGTCTGTATCATTCAGCGTCTGCAACGTCTTCTTTTTAGCCTCCGCACACAATGTAGCAAAGTATGGCGTCGCTCGCTCTGAGTCGACTAGGAGGTTGTAATTTACGGGAATGACTATGTGCCGATTAGAACCTTCCGTCCTTATCTCTACACGAGTATCCCTCTCAACGAAAGTCCGTACCTCCTCAGGTTTGATGTCTGAACCAGAATCGACGTCCCCTACAGGGACATCACTACCTCTCACGGCCGCCGATGAGGAGCCACCTTCAACAGCCCGCATGAGCTCTTCGCCACTACGAACCCCCCAACCCTATAGGGCCTCTTCTCCATAGCAGCACTCGTCATAAGAGTCGCCTCCACAGCTGGCGAAGACTCCGACCTCATCTCTAAATCCATGACTCTCTCCAACTCCTCATCAAAAACGGCCTTCCAGATCTCCACTCTCTGTCTTTTCCTTGGTGATGTTTCCTTGCCACAAGTTGACTCGTCAATAAGAGGGAAGATCGGCTGAGAAGAGATCTCATCTGTGACGGCAACGGCTTGAGAGGAAGAGTCTCTCACTTGTGGATCTTGATCCTGACCTCGTATAGACTCAACTAGAGAGAACTCCATTGTGGCCGAGGAAACCGCCTGACAAAAGACAAGCATTGGAGCCTTCGTCTTTTTGAAAACCCTATCGACCTAGCACCAAAGGAAGGTCACGTCAAAGGCGATAGAGAACGAAGCTAAGTCTAAAAGTAGAACACTTACGGGACGAAGTCTTGGGACCTAAGAGCCTGTGGAAGGACGCCCAATCTTGGATCCCCACGGTGTGGGGTAACACGCGAGCCACCCACTCTTCAATATCTAAGACGAGGGAATGAGAATGCCTCACCACTGAAAACAAGGAAACCATGAGTGGGTCGAAGAGAGAAAAGGAAAAGAGGGAGTAAAGAGAAAATAATAAATGATACGACGAGATACTTACGATTGTAGTTCCACGACTAAGGGAACCCGGTCGGGTCCGCCACTAGATGATCAATTTTGACGAAGAAGTATTTGCGCCAGAACAACCGATTTGCTTTATCATCCATTCCGGCCACCAACCCCTTGGTTCCACGATGTTGTAGGTGTATCAGAGTGCCTTTATAAAAACTAGGCGAGAACAGGTGCAACAGGTGGCGGATGTCGACCTCACAGCCGTCCAGCTCCGCGTACTTAGCCAGTATCAGGAAAACCTTATATAAATAAGGGGAGAGTTGTGCCGGGCAGACGCCGTAAAAATGGCAGAATTCCTCCGCTAACCGGGGGAGAGGAAGAGAATAGCCAGTTAGAAATGGATATACATAAAAGGCACAAAACTCTGGCCAATGAGCTGTACTATATCGCCTCCCGCCAGAACAGTTTCGACGTGAGGAGGGATGCGATATTTAGATCGCAGGTCGGCTATTTCACCTGGCCCCATCTCAGAAAGCTCAGGAGCAGGTTCTTTGGGGAAGTCGTTCCTGACTGAAGGATTTTTGGGAACCACTTCCACTACAGTGGGGAAGTTGTCTTCTTCCTCAACCATGGATTCCTCACCGCCCGGAGGAATGGCCACCGATAAAGAATGGCATCGAAAACTCCGTTGTGAATATGAGGATAAGTTGACATACCGACACAATAAAGTGTGTATAACGGAGTAAGAAAAAGAGAGTACTAACTAGGGAAGAAACTGAAAACTGAAAGTGAAGAAACTGCGAGAAATGGTGGTGAAATTGTAAGAAATGGAGAAGAAGATCAAAGAAGGAACACATGCTTACAAAGAGGGAAGTGGTGAATGTTTCAAATGAGAAACCCCTCCCCTCTATTTATAGGCTTGGGTGGAATCCAAATCAAGACAAAGAGTTGTCAATGGCACCAGAATCAAAGCGACAGCAACACAAACTCTGTATTGGGAAGACGCGTAATGATGACATGTGTGGCTATGATGTCATCATACGTCACCTATACACATCGCAACCCCACTGACAACCTCCAGTCCGACCTCGGCCGACTCTATCCATCCATCACGACCAAATTTCCTTTGAAACGGTTACGGGTAGAGCCCGCTCATCGAGGACGTTCAAGATCACGACCTCAACAAGAGGAGGGACTAACTGTATTGGTCAAAATTTGGATTGGATCTAATGGTTGTAATGGGCGTGGTCGAAGCTTAAACCGACTATGGCTTAATGACGAGGATTCGGCTTAAGGAGGGTTAATGTCGAGGTCGAGTAGAGAACATGTGAAAATAACGGTAGCATTAGTTTAGGATAGAGCGGAGGAATATTCCATTGAATACTCTTTCGGTTGTACTTTTTAGGGTTTCTTAACTATATCTATATAAATAAGAAGAGATAAAGAACAAAAAGGGATCTTGAATTATTTGATAAGAGCACACTTGTAAAGTTGACTACAAAGAATATACAAAGCTTGCCTTATTCACTCATTCCTTTGTTTCTAAATATACCTTTTCGTTCACAAGATCCAAGGGTCTCGTGTTCATATCCATTTCATATTATCCCACGTTGTTGTCAGGAAGGAGAATCATCCAAGTCACCTAATATTTGGGTGATAAATTCCTCCTTATTACATTTATTGCCATTATCTGCATTCATTCCTTACATTTCTTATTGCATTCATTGACATTAATTGGGCACTATTTACTTCATTTAATACTTTTGGACGCGGTCCAACCATATCTGCACATTAAATCTTTAGATCTAGTGGTTATTATCTTTAACTAGGATTCACCCTCTATTTTACTTATTAATTCGTTTTAAGAAAAGGTCAAGACTTTTTGGTTAAACAATCGGGTCGAATAGCTTATCCGTTTTTGCATTAACCGTTTTCGACCCGCTCATACCCGACTCGCCTATTTGTCACCCTTATCCATAAATAAGGTAGCACATTATGTTGGGCCAAACATGGCTCTTCCTTTATTGGCCCACCTGAGTATATGGTACCTCAGTGCTTGGGTCGATTGGCTCGGGGCCCAAATGTGCACATCAGAGATTGGAGAATTCATTTGCTTTCCTTTCTCACTTCCATTCTTTAAAGGGAATTTGTACTATCTAAACCTAGTTTTGGGGTTATCGTTGAAGTTATACTAACTTTGCACAAAAATTATAGTCTACCCGCTTTAGGATTAACTTCAGACTTATCGGGTCTGAAATTGACGAAGAAAGTCTGAAGTGCAATGCATTTAAGGCCAATTAAGTCTAAAGTGCAAAACTTACACTTAAGATGTTCTTAAGGTCAAATAGGTCTGAAGTGCAACAACTATTTTTATGCACTTGAGGCCAAATAGGTCTGAAGTAAAAAATTTACACTTAAGATGCACTTAAAGCCAAATAGGTCTAAAATACAACCAATGTTTCATAAGGCCAAATAGGTCTGAAGTGCAGATTGCCCAGATACAGAAACTTGTTCTTCGAATTTCAATAATCCAACATATGATAGAACACCTAAATTTATTCCTTATAAGCTCAAATTTGAAGCATAGCCTCAAATATCATAAAGAACAAATCTCAACCATCAATTTATCAAATCAACAACAAATCCAATAGATTCATTTTGCAATTAAGAAGAAGAAGAAGAAGAAACTCTAAACAATAGCAAAGAAAGGAGCGCCACATCAGCTCACTAGTGTAAAACATCGTAATCCACCTTAAAACTTGCTCATAAACACTATGTAAATCGACCATCACTTTTGTTTTCACAACGACTAAGAAGAAGAAGACAGGAAAAAAAGGAGGAAGAAAAGACCTGAAGTTATCTGCACTTTGGATACTAGTTAAACTTTCTTAAGAAGTGATCACAAGTTAAATGGTGCAACCAAATAGGGGCCGCAAATTTTTTACATTATTTAAAGTGAACATTTGTGTGGTTGGGATTAAAATAGGACACTTACAAGTAATATCTCTTATTCAGTAATTTAATTAAAGAGGAGAGAATAAAAATCAAGAGTAGGAAACTATTCCATAACAAATTTTCTAACCCCATCTTATTATCATTTTAGTTTTCTACCCGTCAAGGTATAATTGGATGAATCTTTTTATGAACACTTGTATAAAGTCCAAATCGTGTGAATGAGGAAGAACCATTCACATTACAAAATGTAAAACCAATATTAGGACAATATAATGTAATATTTGTACGTACAAATTTGAGTTCATGGAGACAAAATAAATTTATAGTAACATTCTTAGTGTTACACCTAAGTTTCAATGATGATAATAGTATAAATCTAACTGTATCCATTTAATCCAGTTAATTGCAAGAAATCAGGAGGATAGTACTACTTCATAGAAATAGGACATCAGAAAGGAAACAAGATCAAATGAAGCAAGAACAATGCTAAATCAAAGGACGTCAAGGCCATCAAAAAGGAAACAAAATCCAAGACAGGCGCTAAAAGAAGTCAGAACAATGCTAAATCAAATAGAAAAGGAAACAAATCAAGTGCAGCCGCTTCAAAGATTGATTCGAATTCTTGAGGTACTGAAGATTGATCGATCAAGTCAAACAAATCACTCCCTCGATTATGGATATGAAAAGGAAGGACGTAAACGAATCCAGACCATCTCTTATGCAGGATCTGGAGGCACCCCTTGGGTCTTGTACCTCAATCAAGGGTCAATCAGCAACGACTACTCAAAACTCTCCTATAAGAAAATTGGCAAACTCAAGGATTCCACATGCAACTACATCGTCTGTTTCTAAGTCTTTCTTGTTCTTAGTACAAACACTGTATTCTTGAATTTATCAGTGTCACAAAAGATAGGAAGAGTTAGAACACAAAACGAGAGTTGTGTCAACACTGTAAATAACAACTATATATTATTGTATTGTTGGTGGAGAACGTACTAAAACCATCATTGTTGTAAACATTTATCAAGATCTAAGTGAACCTTTGTGACCCAAGGAATTGGACGTAGGTACCACACCCGTACTGAACCAGTGTAAAAACTATTGTGTCTTCTTTACCTTCCTGTTCATTTAATTTATCTCTACTGAAATCGATCACTACGCAAAGTCTAGTCGACTAAACTCATACTTAGTCAACGAAATTTTTTAAATCGGCTACAATTCATCCCCTCTTGTACTTTCACTTAGTAAATCTTTAATAAGGTGCGCTTATATTCTAAATCAGGTAGTATCTCTTATGAATATTACTTATCTAGTTTTAGATTTAGTAGGCCTCGCTGTTATTCGGATTATGCCTAGTACTAAAACTATAGTAATCGTTTGGTTAGTGATCGAGCAGTGAGAGATTTTGGAAGGTGTATTTTGGATCGAATGTATATCTCACTGACCTAAAATGTAGTAATTGATTTGTATATTCGATGAACAATGAATCATACTCTTACCTTAACGTTGTTAACTAACGTAAGAGAACAAGGAATTACTTTTGTTGGATTTCGCTTTGCTTCAATTCTACTAACAAAAGAAAGTGCTACTAGGATTCTAATATTTAATCCCCAAAAAAGACAATTAATGGTATGTTTATTTTTCTAATCAGTCGTCTACCTTTATACAAAACAACTATTTTTTTTATTACGTACTATTCAAAACGTGTAATCTTTCTGTTCATCTCGAATCCAATTTTTTCCACAGATAAACTTATTTAGCTTTAGCAAATTACAACAAAAAAATCTGAATTTAGCTACGAAGTTCGTCACGAATATCATATATAACAGCATACTGGCAAAATATCCTATAACTAGTGAATGCAGTTCATTTGAACAAATTGCAGAGAAGATTTTCAGCATATTGGATGGTAGGATTTGGGCAGGTCATAATATACAGATTCGATTGTGTTCGGATTAAAGCTGCTTTCGTTGAAACTGATCGCCCTGCACCTGTTCCTGTTTGAACTATCGATTCCTTAGATATTTTTGTTTGAGAAATTTGGTAAACGAGCTGGAAACATGAAGGTATACATGGACATTTTCAGTCAGCATTATTTACTCTTAAAAACGGATAATTGAATATATACACGGTTTTAAAAATATGTGGATTAATTCAATAGTACAAGTAATTAATGACGTTAGATTAAGCAAATAAAAGACGTAATAAATGACCAAACCAATGATAAGAATGAGTCCAAGCCCAGTTAATGAATAGTAAGTTTCCCCTTTATATAGTAAGGGAGTTTTACCCTAAGTACAATCCTAAGAAGGCAAAAATCTACCTCTTCGCCAATCATTGATTTCTACAAATATGGGCCGAGATTCATGTTGCGATATCCGGTTGGGCACAGGCATCACTACCCTTTGTTAGTCATGCCCGGTTGTTTGGTAATGCACTCCGAAGTCTTGGGACTCGAACCGGATCCGAAGGAAGTGATCCCGACACCTCCGAGGTCAGGTGTTTTGCTCGAGCCCCGATACGAGGGGATCCTCGCTCTGATTTCGATTCCTTACGGTCATGTCCCTGCTCCGTTTGCCTCACGGGAAACCGGGGTTCTCAGTGGGCTCACAGATAGTCCCCTCGTTCTCGTAGAGTAGGCTTGCCGAAACGATGAGAAACGAAAAATGTTCTCTGGTTCCTTCGTTCGTACGTTACGACGAGGGAGCCGAAACATCCCATCAGTCGCGTCTTTCTGACTTCGGACGCGTTACGCTCATATGTTGGTTGCCCCTTAATGCGAGACATCGGTTGTTTCCCTACAAAAGCTTCCTCCCTTTGTTATTTTTCTACTTTTCGACTAAATTATTACCTTCGAGCTTTCCTGCCATCATCAAACCTTCTCTAAACCTTCATATCTTCATCCTTGTTCTTCAATTTTCATAGTGATTCCAGATTTTTACCCAGATTTTTATTAAATCTTCATACTCTGTTCTTCATCTTCAAAACTCATTTTTCCAAAAATTTGCATTCTTTCCTCAAACTTTCAACCCCCCCCCCCCCAGATAACAATGGACAAAACATCAAAATCCGCTACTCAACAAGTTGCCTCTTCATCTTCTCAACCGACCGCCAGTACCGAGGTGGTCGCCCCTGAAGTAGTCTCCCTCGAAACGGCTTCTCCCAAGGTGTCCACTAACAAACCGGCTCCCTTGAAAGTATTCATTCCCGAGGGCTTCTCAATTGCAGACGACTTTAAAGTCGAGAAACCCTCAAGCAAACAGGATCGGAGTGAAGGCGTTTCAAGGTACATATGCTCCGTGACTGAAGATGTTCTTCCCATAGTTTGAAAGGACTCAACTGGGAGGGCAAGGACGTAGTATTCCCCGAGCCCGAGGACGTCATTACTACCCACATGGAGGGTACTTAAGTGTTTACACTTACCCCTTCACATTGGGCCCGGTGGACCCGGTCGTCCTAGAGCAAAAGGTATGAGGTGTTCCTCGGGCAAATCCATCCATCGCTATGAAGGATCGTGATCCTCCTCCGCCATTTCGTGAACAATACCGAGTCTCGTCAGTTCACGATCGACCACCTTCTTCGATTATACACTCCCCGAATGTTCCTACGTGGACTGATCAAGCTTACTCGGCGAGCCAACAAGGCTCCCTTTTCGTGTATCGATTAAGACCGAGATCGGAGCTGGCAGGGACGCTTCGTTCGAGTGAAGACCGAGGATTTAATCCCCCCCCCCCCAATATATTCCATTCCCTGAGAAACGGAATGCGTCCCGTAAGTGCAATCTTTCTTTAAACGTCAAAATTCTTTTTTCTTGAGTTTCTTCCTTATCATTCATACTCGTGGTCGTGCAACTATCGCCCGGGTTCCGAAGGCAGTTCCCCGACTAAAGGAATTGATCGAGGGCATCCGCACATAGATGTCTTACTCCGAGTGCACATGGTTCGGACTCTCGAAGGGCCGATGGGAGGCCCGTTCTTCTGGTAAGGCCTCATTCTGAACAGTTAATATCATGCTTCTATCTTCCCTCATATTGACTTCTCTTCCCTTTGTTATTGCAGGTCTTCCTAAGACTACCGAACTTAAACCATTGGAAAGGCATGAGGGCGTGTCTCTGTCCGTTGATCCCTCCGTAGCGGGGTAGCCGCGAAAGAAAAGAAGAAAAGGAAGAGAAAACCTTTGTGCTCCTCGGGCTCCAAGGTGAAGAAAACAAAGAAGAGGGTGGTCGGCAAGCCCAGGAGGAGCTCTAGCTCCTGGGTGCCAGGTTCCGACTCTCTCCTCTGGCTTAGGGATGAGCCGGAGTATGAGCTTATCTTTGTTACCCACAAGATGACCTTTCCAGGGGAGGAGGCGACATCTAAGGGGGAGACTCGTAAGGTCGATCCCCCTTAGACTCAAGAAATCTATGTGGAGACCCGGGGTGAGACACCACAGGATGCGCACGGTATGATTGAGATTTAGGGGCGGCCCTCCTACACTTGGTCCATGCTCGAGGAGGCCCAAGCAAGAAAGGAGCAGTTCAATGAGGGGGTCCATGGTGCAGACGATCCCCTTCACTCCTTTTTCGATGGCATGGACTCAGCTGCTTTAAAAGACTTCTCCGGGCAGAGCGACCTAGAAGTTTCGAGGAAGGACGCATCCTAAGAAGCTGTTGGGTCGTGCTCGAGCCCGAACTTAATTAACTAGTTCCCTGCTATGAGTGTGGACCCTGGTCATAAGAGATAGGTTATTTTGACCGTCCCGGAGGATGCCCGGGTTGTTTCTGCTCCTGTGGGGATAGCTAGCTACCTTTGATGCCTGGTGACCGAGGAGGACCAGGCAAAAATGAACAAGGTGAACGTTCCATGCCTTTTCTATGAGACACAACATGCGCTGAATCGGGTAAGACATCATCACTGTCCTTTGAAATATTACTTAGGTTTTTGATATTTTTCACGTTCATCACCTTTTTTTAGGCCTCGGTACTTCATCACGGGAGCTTCCTCCAGTACCGGGTTGAGGTCAACCAGCTCGAGCTTGAGATCAAGGAGCTTGCCTAGAAAAGGAACATGTACAAGCATGTCGACAAAAAGTTTGGAAATTGCGTAACTTCCTCTTCTCGGACTAAGACTCCACCTACTACTATCTTGAATATCGCCAACTACAGGTATATCTGCTCATCTTCCTTCGGAGTATGGATCAAGGGTGGACTCAAAAGGTACCGTTTCAGTTCTTCCAAAGCTTTCTGACACTGCGAGGTCCACGAAAAGTTATTCTTCTTCTTTAATAATGAAAAGAATCGATGGCTCTTATCAGAAGACCTCGATATAAACCGGCCCAATGCAGCTATGCGCCCGGTTAGCCTCTGAACGGCCTTGACACTGTCCACCACGGTGATAACTTCTATAGCTTTTATTTTATCGGGATTGATCTCAATCCCTCGGTTGGACACCATGAATCCAAGGAACTTCTAGGATCCGACCCCAACTGCATATTTCCTCGGGTTCGGCTTCATAATGTATTTCTTTAGTATTTTGAAGGTTTCCTGCAAATGTTTCAAGTGGTCCTTTGCTCGTAGGGACTTAACTAACATGTCTTCAATGTAAACATCCATTGATTTTCCTATTTGTTCTACGAACATTCGGTTTACTAGGCGTTGATAAGTGGTACCAGCGTTTTCTAGTCTGAACGACATTACGTGATAGCAATAGGTGCCATTTAGTAATAAAGGAAGTTTTTTCTTGATCGCTCGGGTCCATACGGATTTGGTTGTACCCCAATAGGCGTCAAGAAAGCTGAGTATCTCGTGACCGGTCGTTGCATCGATCATGTTATCGATGTTAGGAAAAGGAAAAGAATCCTTGGGGCATGAATTGTTCAAGTATTTGTAATCTACGCACATTCTTAATTTATTTCCCTTTTTAGGCACTACTAATAAGTTAGCCAATCAATCCGGGGACTTAACTTCTCGAATGAAACATATTCTAAGGAGTTTAGATACCTTGTCTTTGATGAATGCATGCTTGAGTTCGGATTGAGGCTTCCCCTTCTATTTAACCAGGTGGAACTTTGGATCCAAGCTTAGCTTATGAGTGGTTATTTCTGGCGGGATCTCTTTCATGTCTAGATGGGACCAAGCAAAACAATCTACGTTAGCTATAAGGAAACTAATGAGTTTTCTCCTAATCTCGGGAGGTAACCCCGTGCCTAGGTATACCTTCTGATCGGGCAAGTGTTCGATCAATATGACTCGCTCCAGCTCTTTGATTGTTGATTTGGTGGCATCAGAATCGTCAGGGGTGATGAACGACCTAGGAACTTCGTAATCATCACCCCCGCTCGCTTCATGCTTCTCCAGTTTAGTCAGGGTCGGTGATTGCTATTTAGTTTTATCTTTCCTAACCGGCTCTGAGTTCTTTGATGTCAAGAGTGCGGACATCGGGATCACATGCTCGACCGTGAACATTTCTTTTGCGGTCGGTTGCTCTACGTAAACCGTCTTGATTCCTCCCGGTGTGGGGAGCTTCAATGCCTGGTGTAGTGTCGAGGGTATTTCCCTCATGTTGTGAATCCATAGCCTTCTGAATAGGGAATTATATCTCATATCCCCTTCAATCACCTAGAACTTGGTTTCCTAAATGGTGCCGGCGGTGTTCATCGGCAGGGTTATCTCCCCTTTAGTAGTTTCGCATGCCATGTTGAATCCGCTTAAAACCCAGACTGCATGTATTATTTGGTCTTGTAGATCCAACTACTCTGCGACCCTCGATCTAATGATATTGCTCGATCTACCTAGATCAATTAACACACGCTTAACTCGAGATTTATTTATGAGTACAGATATTACGAGTGCTCATTATGTGGTTGCATGATGCCTTCAACGTCCTCATCGTTGAAAGAGATGGTCCCCTTCGTCATGTAATCCATAGTTCAGTGTTCCCTTGTAATAGACACCTTAGTGCACTTTAGCATTGGCCCTGGGGACATCGACTTCACCAATGATCATGTTGATGACGTGCTGAGGTTCCTCTTGATCAGTCTGTTTGTTGGAGCCCCTATTCCTGAAGTGATTTTTGGCTCGATTGCTAAGAAATTCCCGGAGGTGCCCGTTATTGAGTAACTGGGCCACTTCTTCTCTTAGTTGTCGGCATTTTCGGTCCTATGGCCGTAAGTGCCATGATACGTACGCATCAGGTTGGGGTCTCTGTGGGCAGGGTCAGATTGTAATGGTCGATGCCACTTGGTATCTTTAATGCGTTCGATGGCAGATATGATGCTGGAAGCATCGACACTGAAGTTGTATTCCGATCGTCTCGGTTCCTCTTTGTTCCCCAGTGCCATGTCGAAACTGTTTTTACTTATGAGTCCCCAGCTATTGTGGTATCGGTCTCTTCTTTTTTCATTCCTCGCAGGGTTACATCCGAATATGCTACCCATTCGATCTCCTCTATACGGATGATACCGATATCTGTTCGGTCATGATTGATGACTCTTTTAGACCTGTCACTAGTTCTGATGGGATACACGGCCCCGGAGGACCTGTTGGTACCCATCCTAAACTCTGATTTTCGATTGGTACCTGTTGTGGACGTCGCCTCAAGTTACCGCCGGGTACTTTATCAATAAGGTTTCAGCTGCTGTGAAGCCAAGGAGCTTTGGGGGTTGAGTCCTTGAGTGAATGCCTGAACAACCCAATCGTCCGCAGCAAGATGCAGGTCCATTCGTTCCATTTGAAATCTCGACACAAATTCTCTGAGCATCTCGTTATCCCTTTGTTTCACTTTGAAAAGGTCTAATTTTTTGGTCTCTTCCTTGATGGCCCTGGCGTGAGCCTTTACGAAGGCATCTGCAAGCATACAAACGAATCAATGGAATTATGGGGTAGGTTGTGATAACATATCATTGCATCTTTTGATAGGGTTTCTCCGAATTTTTCCAGCAAAACTGACTCGATTTCGTCATCTTCTAAGTCGTTTCCCTTGATGGTGTGAATACCTAATTTTTGCATGCTTTTAATTCTCCTAGAAATACTAGTATTTGGATGATTTTTAATTGTCATTTTTATTTGCATACCTCTATTAAAAATACCAAAAATATGTTTTTACCTTTTATTTGTATATTTTAGCTTTGTATCTTTAAATTATATCCCAAAAAGATTTTTCTTTCTACTTGTATAATTTTTCTAGGACTAAATAAAATGATTAGGGGGGCTAAGGTATTAGGCTAGTCAATTTTAATTGAAATTGAGCCAAAATGGCCCAAAATTAGAGGCCCAAACATCTCACAAACCCGGTCCACATGGGTTGTATGTGGGCGGGTCCAAACGACATAGTTTAGATCAAAACTAAGTCGTTTTGGTTAAGTGACAAAGATTTAACTCATCCATTCATAGCCCCTTGATCCAACGATCAAAAATTGATCTTCATTCTTAGTATTTAAAGCCTAAGAAAGCCAAAATTTGGCCCCTATTTTCCCTATTCTCTTCTCTTCTTCCTCTTTCTTTCCTCCCTCCCCACTCTCTCAAACTCCCAGCCGCCGCCGCCCAATGCCGCCGTCGGAAATCGCCCACCGACGGCGGATGTCGTCCAATACACCCAAAACTTTCACCCCTCCCTAAATCTCAACCTCCTCTTTCCGATTCCAATCTCCAAATCCTCAAAATCTCGGCCAAACTCCATGAATCTCCGAAAAACCGAAACCCTAACCACCATTTGTTTCCCTTCAAATTCGTCAAGTTTGAGACCTCACCACCATTTGATACTTACATGAGTGTGTAGGTCTTTCTTTGATTTATCACATGAGTGTTATTTTGAAGCCAATTTCTCACGACCATCTCTGCCCGCCGCCGGCCAGCCACCTACGGCGTCCACCCCACTGCCCCGCCTCCATTGTTACACCATTGTCGCACCAGTTCTCATCTATTTTAGAATATTCAACCCAAAGACACCCATTTTCTTTTGGTACAACGCTGAGTTCAATGAAATTAGCATCTGTCGAAATGAAACGAGCGTTTCAAGGTTGGACAACAGCCAATTGGAATCCTCAAGATCATCTCGTTGCTTGATTCGTCGTCGAATGCCCTCGATTGGTATAAACCTTACTTCTTTTCTTCTTCTTTTTTAAAATTATCTTTCTGATTTTTCTCTTTTGCAATTAGTATTAGTTTTAAAGGTTTAGTTTCTATTAATGTTGTTGTTATGTGTGTGCAATGGAGTATTAGTCTTCAATTATTTTTCATTCTTTGACCTAGCCGGTCGACTATTTTGTGTGAATGTGAATTTCAGTTCTTCGGCCTAGCCAGTCGAGTAGTTTGTTGCTGTCTATTAGTTCTGATTTTTTTCCTTCGACCTAGCCGATCGATAGTTAAGTCTTTATGTTGATTTCATGAAAAACCAAAAAAGATTAGTTGAATTGTTTATATAGTTAGTCGTACATTTAGTTGTTATTAATCGTGATAGTTTAGCGATGTTCGTTTAATTTCCGTTTCGAGCATTAGTTTGTGAAATTCAGTTGTGTGTTCTATATATGGTTAGTTTGCACAAATCAGTTTGTTTTATTGTAGTTAGATTGAGTTTTAGTTCCATTTGAAGTCTTGTTTCTGTTTTGTTAATTGTTAGTTTGTTTTGGTTCAAAATCAATAGGGTGGTACTAATTTTGTTAAAAGCTAAAGAGTAGTTATGTTTGATCATGAGTGTAGGGCATTTATTTAGTTGATTTTACTGTTGAGGACTGTTTTGGAGTACAATACTCCAAAATTCTGTCCATATTTGGTGAGGAAAAACTGTTCATTGGACAAGTATCTAGTTTTGGAGAGATTTTTGTTCAAAAATCTATCATTTTGGACAGATTTTTGGCCAAACAAAATCTGTCCCAAAGTCCTTTTTCTCCTATATAAAGTGGAGGTCTTTCCACACTATGAACACACTTAGAACACATCTTGAACTCTAGGAAGACACATCTTTTACACACTCTATTTTATACTTCCATACACCCTTAGAATTGCTTGAACACACAAAAGCATTAAAAAAAAAATCAACAGCTGAACACTTAAAGAGTAAGCTGAAAATTGTGAGTCTTGTTTGAGTCTTGGAGTGTCAAATCTTCCAGAAACATATAAAGAGTTTAGATTTTGATTCTGAGTTCATTCTCTTGAAGAATCCCTTGCTTTAGTGAGATTTCTGGGTTGTTTTAACACGTATTCGTTGCTGGTTTATTGTTGTTTCTGCTATCGTTGTTGCTGGAATTTCTGTTTCCTTCATCACTGACCTTCACTTTTCTCTTATCCAGGTATTCCTGACATACTACTGTAATTTTTGGATGAAAAGTGAATGGAAATGAAGTTGTTTTCGTTCCCTTCAGTTTATTATAAATCTTTTGTAGTTGTAATTTATCTTTCAAATTGTTTAGTTGAAACCATGTCCTAATATTATTTTCCTTTTTTGTTCTGAAGTGCCCCATTGTGTGAGTCAGTGTTACTTTTTGTCTATAAGGAATTGCTTTGTTAATCTAACAAGGTTTATCGTGTTTTTCAATTGATATGTTCGTATATGTAAGTGTTTTAGGTGAGGGTGTATAAGATGAAAATAACTATATATATATATATATATATATATATATATATATATATATATATATATATATATATATACATAGGACTGTCCAATTTAAAAATACTTCAGATATAATATGTTGTTTTGGTTGTAAATTAGTTTTGGTGTAGTTTTGACTTTTGAGAAAGGCTTATGCTCTGTTTCACTATATATCAAGTTGGTTCTTTGATTTTATATTGGAATTAGAAGCGTTGGTTGAGTCGTTTTGTTGCCATGCATAAGTAGTAAATGATTGGTTTGAGCTTAGTTGGTTTCAGGATATAGATTGGAACTAAAAGGAGGTGATCAAACTTATGTAGAACTCATTAAAATAGGCTGCTACCTTTTAGTATCACCACAGGTCCATAATTTATTTATTTTTAGTTTTAAAGCAATATAAATTAGTTAAGGCAATCTTCTTTAGCTAGTCTCATCTTTTAAGCTAGTAATAGTGATAATCGTAAAGTCAATCCAACTAGTCATACACCATCAATATGTAAATATTTTATTCTGGTCGGAAAACGAACAATCAATCCAAAAAAATAATATTTTTGCCTCCTCATTTGTAGTCCTTAAAGCTAGTTATGTTATCTCTTAGAAGATTTGTGATAGTCTAGTTAACTCTTCGAAATGAAGCAAAAGAACTTTTCATTTTCTTTATTAAGTATTACGTTACCTTTTTATTAGTCCACCAAACAAATGAGTATTAGATATTGTCCACTAAATAAATTCAAAAAGATTTTTATTTATTTATAAAAATAACTAAATTCCAATTCTTTCAAATAAATAAAAGTTTTGTTTAATTAACTTCGAGTAGGCTCCATTTTTGGGTACGACGCACGAACTAAGGTCGGGGTTACTTGTCTTGGTTAGTGTAAGCTAGGGTCGGAGATACTCGTCCTAACTCGAGATTAGTAAAGTCATCGACAATAAAAGGGGACATGGGCTAACATGAAAATCAAACAAAGTACAGTCTATCCAGAAATTAACTCAAGCCAATTTTAGTCAATAAAAGCGACCGTGCTAGAACCACGGGACTCGGGGAATGCCTTACACCTTCTCCCCGGTCAACAGAATTCCTTATCCGGACTTTGTTTTTGCAGACCAATAATAATAGAGTCAAACTTTCCTTTGACTAGGGATTCAAACGAAAGGTGACTTGGAACACCCAAAAATCAATTCCAAGTGGCGACTCTGAATAATAAAATAATCCCTATTCAAATTTTTCACTTTAATTGAAAAAACCCTTTAATCCACACAACACTTATCTTTTTTGGGGGTAGAAAAGGGGTGTGACAAATGGCACACGTGTAGGAGGTCACATGTTCATGTGGATCCGTGGTCCCGTTATACTTTGGAGTTTCGGACATACAGAGCTTCTTCGGGATTGGATTTGGTGTCACGCTCGGGGGGAAAGGCCTTTGGACTAATTTCTTGGAATTCAGGCCTTTCAATTGGGGGTGCTCTTGGGATTGGATCAACCCTGGAGTTATAGATCCCCACGTTTTTATCGTTGGCTTCAATCTCTTTTCCCTCGATTCCACCTGCTTTGTCAGTTCCTCATGCATCTTTATTATTTCGAGGTTGGTCCCGAGTTCAACTTCACCCTGTGGTTTGTTCATTTCTTCGGGTGTTTACCCGGGATGGTTCAGGCTCAACTCTGTTGAGGGCGTGGCTTTAGTTTTGTAACTGGGCTACTGTCGCCTGGTGAGCTTGTAACATTTCGAAGATCACCCGCGAATTGATCCCATCGCCTTCGCCGTTGTGCATACCCTGGGCTATTGATCAGGCCGCTCCGTGTATGCTGTTATTGGGGTCAGTAAGCAAGTTTTCTACGTGTGAGTTGGCACCGATTGGGTCCGCGACCGGAAATCCGTTGGGGTTAACAGGGGGCACCTCGTTGTTGGGCACTATATTGTTGTTCTCTCCATGGTAGCTAGACTCAGCATCAATGTTCAAGTGAGCAGATTGAGAGTTTGACATTCTTAAATTGACCTGAAATTAAAATCTCAAAAAACAAGTGTAAAACAACGTGTGTTATGGAAATTCACAAATTACCACTATTATCCTTAGCCCCACGGTGGAAGCCAAACTATTTACCCTTAAAACAGATAACAATTGAATTTATACGCGGTTTTAAGGACATGTGAATTAATTCAACAAAAGTGATTAATGACATTAGATTAAGCAAAGATAATAAATGACCAAAGCAATGATAAGAATGCGTCCGAGCTTGGTTAATGGCTTAACTAGGAACCTGCTTTCGGCTCCGAGCTTACACTATTGAAGAACTTATGAGCAAAAATAAGAACTTTGAATAGCTCTTAGAAACAGAAGTATATTGCCTTGGTATGCGTGTTACAATGTCCCTAATGAATAATAAGCTCCCCTTTTTATAGTAGGGAAGTTTTACCTTATGTACAATCCTAAGAAAGGTAAAAATCTCCATATTCGCTAATCATTAATTTTCTGTCGATACGGGCCGAGATTCACACTGTGATATCTGGTTGGGCAATGACAACATGGTTATTTGTTAGTCGTGTGCGGTTGTTTGGTAATGCACTCCGAAGTCTTGGAACTCGAACCAGACCCGGAAGACGTGATCCCGACGCCTCGAAGACAGGTGTTTTGCTCGAGCCTCAATACGAGAGGCTCCTCGCTCTGATTCTGATTCCGATTCCTTTACAGTCACGTTCCTGCTTCGTTTGTCTCACTGAAAAACCGGGGAGCTCAATGTGCTTGGTTTTACCCATATACAAATATATAGTTCCATTTAAAGCTCAATTTTAACCATCGCCTGTTAAATGATTCTTTATTGTAGATGGCATCTTAGGCAACTTACTTTGGTCTCGGGAGCAAAAGCACATGTTAGATTAAAGGTGTTTTTTTATTTTTAGTTCGTTTGCCAAAATTAATTACGGACGCTAGCCGAAATTACAAAACTTAAAGACGGATTATGTATATTTATATTTTATGTATATTGATACTTAATATACGAAACCTATACATTTTCTGGCTATTTTGTAAATTAGATCACCGAAAGGTGTTGGAGTGTAATTATCTCTAGATTGATTTTGTTTTAAAAGCTGAAATTTTAGGGTCTGAAATTTATAATTTTCATGAAATTGGATCTTAATTTGGATTGTTTATCATGAATGACAGGAACCTAATTAGACGATGTTCGGATGAATTCGGAAGTTCTACAGCATTGTGGAACAATTCTATTTCTTGTATATTCATATATATAGCTTATCTTGGCAGAATTTTCTAATTTGATCCTTCAAGTTGTTTGATTAATTATATTTTTTTTATTGTGATTAGGGCCAGTATAGTTTGGGCAAACTCAAAATTCAAACCGAAATCCGAATTGCTTGGATTCTTGGTTTCGATTTTTGGATTATGGATTTTGGATTGGATATTTGATTTGGTACTTCAAATTTTTGGATATCCAAAAATTTTATATTTTATATTTAGTCCACTATTCATATACCAATAGTAACAAGTCTAATATCCTAATCATTAGACATAATCTCATATATTCAATATTAATTACTAAGTTACTATTTGAATACATTCTATTTGGACATGTTTTACTATTGCTACTTCTCATCAGTCTTACTAATGTCTTTGTTATATTTTCTTGATGATGATTTCATTACATAAATACTTTATTTGGATGATCGCGGTGAAATGAAAAAAAAATTATCGCGGTGAAATGAGAAATTTTTTAAGCAATTTAACATAAATACTTCATTTGGATGTTCATTACCGTAGAAAGAAGATACATCCCAACTTACAAGCTCAAAGCCAAAAATCCAAAATATCCAAACTGATATATCCAAATCCAAGCTTAAAAAGTCCGATTCAATCCGAGTTTATTGTTATTTCTTCAATCCGAAAACCAAAAATCAAAATTAAAATTTTCATATCCAATTCGAATTGCTCGAACGCTCACTCCTAAATATGATTGTTTGATTAATTATATTTGGAAGAGCAAACCCTTTTTGTTGGCAAACTAACAAGATAGTTATAGTGTAACTACGAACTGCAAAACTCTTCCATCAGGTAAGGATACACTTTTCTTTCCTTATCTATTCTTCACTAGCATTAATTATTCTTAATCAGCTGAATTTTATCTATTATAGCATGTTTCTTGCTTTATATTTCAAATAACTAGTGTATTTATTTTGGATAGTTGTGGTAGTTAAAAATCAAATCTGACTTTTAATATGAAAACGATGTTAGTGACTTCACTTTTCCTCATTTCTCTTCCCACAAGCAATGTTTTAAAAAACGTTTCTCACGAGGGAGCTAGCATCGGAGGGAAAGCGTACCAAAAATGCATCGAGGGTAATGGCGAGGCATGCATAAGTATCATTTGCTGTAAGCCCCAACCTTTCGAGCGTTCGCCTAGGCGTAAGTCCAAACATTTTGGTATTCTGGTGTTCATCGGAGATATGAGCGCGAGAACCTTTTAAAAATTTGAGCCACAATTGCTTAGTAAATTCTTTTTTAAAAGTCAAAAGTTAATTCATAGTAAATTGTCAAATTAAAATTCTCAAAAAGTCAAAAGAAAAATTAATTGTTTATCCTAATTCATGATCTTTTCTCTTTGTTATTTACGGAATAGCAGATATATTATAGACCTTTGTATGTAAAGTGTGTTTTGTATCCAATTCCTATTATGCTTCCCTGCTTGCGTTTTCCTTCTTTATGCATTATTTTCTTCGAGATGTTTTAGTATTCTTTAATTTATCTTTTTCTAGTTCTTTTTAGAATTACTTTAGGATATAATGTTGTGAACATTCTATTTTGGCTATTTGTATTATAGTGAGTATTAATTTGTTATCTAGTTTTATGTTTTAAACAATAACTTTATATTATCGTTCTTTTTATCTTTGAGTTACTGATTACAGTATCATTTTTACAACTATAACTAAGTTCCATCATAGTCATGTTAATAATGCAATGTATCTTTACGTCATTCACTTTTTCAACATTTCTTTTAATGGTCCGTGCATATATTAGCATGTTACTAATAGATATATATATATTTTCCTACTAATTTTATTACTTTTACAATTTTAATGTATTATTTTATCTATATGTTTATTTAATTCATTTATAAAATAATCCATACGTCTCGTGCCTCAAGACTTACGCCTTGTCGACAACCACTCAGTAAAATCCCACCAGCGTGATTTGAGGAGGGTAAATTGTACGCAGACTTTATCCCTACCCCAGAAGGAGTAGAGATGATGTTTCCGGGAGACCCACGGCTCCGAGACAATAGATCTGTGACACTAAAACCCGAAAAGTAATATCAACAACGAAATAGAATTGACACTAATGATTGCTGATATTACTTTTCGAGTTTTGTTGTCACAAATCTATATTTGTATATTTAATAAATATTTTAATAAAAATATAGTATCCGACAACGACTATTGTTCACATAAATGTGTAGATCGCATGATAGAATTCGGCCCCTACGTAGTCATTGCATTGGACCCCATGATTTTCTTATGTCATTGCACATGTTGGCAAAAAAAGTTGGTATCGATAATAATAATTGGAAGAAGCCAAGACACTTTCTTAGGAATGTAGGTCCAACTTGGACATTTCTAACTCTACCAGCAAACTATAAGAACCACATTTTCACCACAAGATTTTCCCATCCTCTCAAATCTTAATTTGCCATTCCATCAATTGAGAAGTTGCAAATAAAATGAGTACTACTCACAAAGCTCATTGCTTAATTTTACCATATCCAGTACAAGGTCATATCAACCCAATGCTCCAATTTTCCAAACGTTTACAATCCAAAGGTGTTAAAATCACAATAGCACCTACAAAATCCTTCTTGAAAACCATGCAAGAATTGCCAACTTCAGTGTCAATCGAGGCCATATCCGATGGCTACGACGATGGTGGCATCGACCAAGCAGAATCTTTCTTGACCTACATAACACGATTCAAAGAAGTTGGCTCTGATACTCTGACTCAACTTATTAAGAAATTAGAAAATTGTGAGTGCCCTGTGAATTGTATAGTTTATGATCCATTCCTTCCTTGGGCTGTTGAAATAGCAAAGGATTTTGGATTAGTAAGTGCTGCTTTTTTCACACAAAATTGTGTAGTAGATAACATTTACTACCATGTACATAAAGGAATACTAAAACTTCCTCCTTCTCAAGTTGATGGAGAAATATTAATTCCTGGATTATCAAGTACAATTGAGAGTTCAGATGTACCTAGTTTTGAGTCTAGTCCTCAATCAGATAAATTAGTTGAACTGTTGGTGAACCAATTCTCAAATCTTGAGAAAGTGGATTGGGTCCTAATCAATAGCTTCTATGAGTTGGAGAAAGAGGTAACAGAAATATTCTTCTACTTCTTTTCTTTTGCTTTGTCTATTATATCCATATATGCTATTCAAAGTTCTCATCCAGATTCCAAAATTAGTAGGAGTAATTGTTTCAATAAAATAGATTTATTTCGAAATATTTAACGTTTTAGAAAACACACACAGAAAAAAAAATCATTTCTTACCTTGTTTTCAAGCGTACCATATTGTTCTGGTAGAGTATTAACTAAGTGAAACGTGTACACATAAGTATAAATGGTAGTTTAGACAAATACTCTTTTATGATTAGGGATATTAAAAATATCTTTATTAAAGCATGTGTAAGACCTTTAAAAAGATACGATATGGAGTGACTATATTAACATTTTAAGTAAACGATATCAGTTTCACGTAGAATATAAATACGTACATAATTAACTAGTAACGTAAAGAAATTGTAACGGACCTACTATAACATGTTAAACTGCACTAATAAGTAGTATAAAAATATCTTATTTACATTATCAGTGTATTCAGATTATCATGTTTTCTAATTGTTTGACATGTAGGTAATTGATTGGATGGCCAAGCTTTATCCAATCAAGACAATTGGACCAACAATACCATCCATGTACCTAGACAAGAGGCTACCAAATGACAAAGAATATGGCCTGAGTCTCTTCAAGCCAATGTCAAAAGAGTGCCTAAATTGGTTAAATCATCAAACAATTAGCTCAGTAGTGTATGTATCATTTGGAAGTATGGCCAAATTAGAAGCTGAGCAAATGGAAGAATTGGCATGGGGTTTGAAGAATAGCAACAAGAATTTCTTGTGGGTAGTTAGATCCACTGAAGAATCCAAACTTCCCAAGAACTTTATAGAGGAATTAAAATTAGCAAGTGAGAATAAAGGTTTAGTGGTATCATGGTGTCCACAATTACAAGTGTTGGAACATAAATCAATAGGGTGTTTTCTCACACATTGTGGGTGGAATTCGACTTTGGAAGCAATTAGTTTGGGAGTGCCAATGGTGACAATGCCACAATGGTCAGATCAACCAACAAATGCAAAGCTTGTGCAGGATGTTTGGGAGATGGGAGTTCGAGCCAAACAGGATGAAAGAGGCATAGTTAAAAGAGAAATTATTGAACAAAGTATAAAATTAGTGATGGAAGAAGAGAAAGGAAAAGTGATTAGGAAAAATGCAAAGAAATGGAAGGAATTTTCTAGAAATGCTGTGGATGAAGGAGGGACTTCAGATAAAAACATTGAAGAATTTGTTTCCAATTTGATGACTATATCTTAAGTAGAAAATTGAGCCATAGAAATAGAAACAAGAAGCTAATTTTTATTTTGCAAGTTTTATTTTTCAGGTTGAAATTAGGAATATTTGACCTGAATCTTCCTTTATTTTCTCCCTTTTCCCCATTTTCGTGGAAAGTTAAGAAATTTGGCTAATAAAGTAACAATCTATTATTCTAATGTGTTAATTTATTTGATAGTAAGAGATGGAAAGATGGCATAGAATGGTCAATGGGTCATTCCCGAGTCCCGACTTATTTTTTCGAAATATTTAACGTTTTAAAAAACACAAAAAAAATATATCATTTCTTACCTTATTTTCAAGTTTACCATATTGTTCTAGCAGAATATTATGACTCTGTTTAAAGTCTGCGAAACACAGAAGATCGGGTAAGAAATTTTGTTAACCCGAGAAAAGGTATTAGGCATTTTCGGATTTTGTAATTTTAGCACGGTCGCTTTACAATCTACGCTCGTCTTATTAATTGATTATTACGTATTTTAGAACTTATGTGTATTTTAACCTATTACCGCATTTACATTACTCGATGATGGTGTATCTTGAAACGAGCCACGACAATAAAAATCATGTCACGTGTACGTGTACATAACTAATAACACTTTTATTAAGGTTGTTTTGTCAAAGCCGTGTGAACGAGTACCTTGATTTATTGAGGGATCATAATTATATCACACGAATGTGTACATAACCACGATAGTAGATTAGAACGCGCATGAAACATCTTACAAATATTCATAAGTTAATTAATTTCCTAAAAAACTTGTTTGAGATTAGTGTGAGGTATGATTATGAAAAGCATTGTAGAATTAAAGGGGATATTTTTAATTGTACAACTATGACAGAAGACTAATGTGTGGATCAGTACTCTAATTCTATGGGATGAAAAGGGGCGATCACCCACTGATAATTCAAGTTTATACTCACAAAATTTGGTTGATTGAAGGACAAGGGTGTTGGGAAGTGCACAGTTAGTCACAAATAACACATGTATTTATTTTTAAGTCACTGTTTAAAATGTCTTTAGTCTTTAGCTAATGCTTTAATAAACTTTATCTGTCGGACGAAAATACCCTTCTACTCATAAAGTTTAGGACCAAGTGTCCTTAACTTTTGAACTTCTAACTCTAAGTTCAGGATTGTATGTCCTTAACTTTTGAACTTGTAACTCTAAGTTCAGGACTTCAGGATTACATGTCCTTAATTTATGTGCTTGTAACTCGAAGTTAAGGACTACTTGTCCTTAACTTTTGAACTTGTAAATCTAAGTTAAGGACTACTTGTCCTTAACTTTTGAACTTGTAAATCTAAGTTCAGGACCTATTGTCCTTAACTTGAGCTTGTTAGTCTAAGTTCAGGACCAAGTGTCCTTAACTTTTGAGCTTGTTAGTCTAAGTTCAGGACCAAGTGTCCTTAACTTTTGAACTTGTAACTGTAAGTTCGGGACCAAGTGTCCTTTACTTTTGAGCTTGTTAGTCTAAGTTCAGGACCTATTGTCCTTAACTTTTGAGCTTGTCAGTTTAAGTTCAGGACCTATTGTCCTTAATTTTTGGGCTTCTTAGCCTAAGTTCAGGACATATTGTCCTTAACTTTTGAGTTTGTTAGTCTAAGTTCAGGACTTCATGACCTATTGTCCTTAACTTTTGAACTTGTAACTGTAAGTTCAGGACCTATTGTCCTTAACTTTTGAGCTTGTTAGTCTAAGTAGGCGTTTGGACATGAATTCCAAAATAAATTTTCAAATTTGGGATTTCACTAAAACTTGAATTGAAGATAAGTTATGTTTGGTTATAAATTTTGCAACATACTTGGATGTCTTTTTTTGCAAAATCATGAAATATGATTTATACCCCATAACTTGTAAGAAATATCAAAACCGCCCTATTTTAATTATCCTATTTGAAATAAACAATCAAACATTCCATTGTTTAACTATTATCATATTCTGCTTTACTTCACTACACAGAAGATGCAATACATTTTCCAGTGAAAATGTTATTGTTTAACATGTTATTGTCTAACTTTTAAAAGTGTAGGGTAAATTTGCAAAATTTAAAACTAGTGAAAATGCATTTTCAAGTGAAATTGAAAAAATTGGTCAAATAATTTTTTCAAAATTTTTTTGGGAAAAAGCAAAAAATTTGTATGTCCAAACGGGCTCTAAGTTCAGGACTTCAGGACATATTGTCCTTAACTTTTGAACTTGTAACTGTAAGTTCTGGACCTATTGTCCTTAACTTTTGAGCTTGTTAGTCTAAGTTTCAGGACCATGTGTCCCTAACTTTTGAACTTGGAACTCGAAGTTCAGGATCAAGTGTTCTTAACTTTTGAACTTGTATCTGTAAGTTCAGGATCCATAACGTAACACAAAACCAAACGTTATTTGTATATTTTCACAAAAAGAAAACTAATAATAATAATTGCAATTTACATACAAGATTGATGTCTGATTCGGCTTGGATGCAACATTGATAAGACAAATCTACATAAACAGAATAAGTTACTGATTGTGTTAGTCTACATTCAAGACCATAGACAGCGGCGGCGGCGGAGTCCGCGGAAGTGGCCGTCGCCGTGTCACAGACGGCGGCACAGTTCTTCTCCCTGACATGTAGAAAGAGTAACACAGTCTTTTCATATTAATTTTAACAGACTAGCGGCTACTATTGCTAAGCATTAAAAATACTGGATAAAAAATAAATACCACTTTGAAAGTGGCTACCACACACAATTTGTACGAACTCTTATGAGTTTGGGCCTGGAGGCCACCGAAATGGTCCAGCTTAAAGTCATGCTCGCAACAAGCCTTAGACATAGCTGTTTTCTCAGAACTGCGCTCCAAGTGACGCCGAAACGTCCAAACAAAAGGGTAAAACATTGATATGCTCATTTGCGTGAGCTTCATCCGATCTAACATCACTTACACAATCAATTACAAAAATTTCAACCAATTTGAAAAAACTAAAGTAAGTAACAATTATTAACCAATTAAATACAAAACTGATGAACTAAATTGTTACTAACTCTCTAATTCAATCCTTAGACTCTCTAACCAACATAATTGAAATTTTTATGTTGGAGTCTATTATTAACATAGAAGAAATAGCTTAGTCTTATTTAATCACTTAGTATTCTCACCCTATTTATAAGTATCGTACTTATTTTATCACTTGGAATACCACGCCTATTTTTAAGGACTACTTAAAACAGTAGCTTAATAACATTTTGCTATACTAATGTTTTCTTAAAAGGTACCTAATTTTGGAGATAGAATCTTAAACCAGAGACGTTCTTGAAATTATACTCTTATACTTTCTTCAACACCTATAAATTTAGATTTAAATTTTTGTTAGCACCAAATGGCTTCTTTGTAAAAACTTGGTCTCAAAGATAATTTGGACGTCTTTTTCCAAAACCAAAGTCAGATTCTTCTAATCAATTTTGATAGCTTTCAATCCAATTTTTGGTCAAAGGTATTTAGATATAAATATAAATACCGGTTAACTGTTATTAACGGATCATATAGGGTGCCTTAATAACCTTCCCTATAAGATTAAGTAGAACCCTTACCTAGAATCTCTAAAACTAAACAGACCATATAAAATAGAGTTAACTTTAAGCACTATTTAGCTAAAATTGGTGTCCTAATTTACCGTTAAAATAATTAAGCGGCGACTCTCTTAAAATTAATTAAACCTTCATAATCACCAATATGTTATACTCTAGTTTGACCCGTGTAAAATGGGGTATAACAATGTATACTAAATATATATTACAAGTGTATTTTATTCTTAGTGTATATCAAAATGTATATAATTTTTTTTTATTGTATATCAAAATGTAAATAAAAGATTTTTTTTCTTTGTATATTTCAGTGTATAACACATAAATTCTTGTGGATATACACTAATATATTTGCTAGAGATATATTGATATCATCGTGTATAACATCATGTATATCACTTATATACACTAATATAACAAAATGAGAATTAGATATATTATTTGTATAATATCGTGTATAACATATTAATAATGTGTATATCGACAAAATATATTATAATTTTATTTTTTAATAGCACATTTTAGATTGAAAACTCAAGTTAAAGACGACTCCACACGTGTATCCCCTATGGTATCCCATGTATATCTCTATGTACATCAGTGATATCTCATGTATATCATGTGTAGCTGTATATATCTATAAAAATTTGTATTATATATATGATATACAATGTGATATACACGGGCGTCAATACAAAAATTGTGTCGTATACATGATATACAAATGGATATACACATATGTCTTTGAAAACCTATTTGGATATACACTGATGTACATGATATACAACGTGATATACACATGTCGCAGTTGGATTTTTAAGTTTGGTTTTTTATATAAAACCGGTCTAAATCACTTCTAATCTTGCTCAAATTTTGTATATAGCCTCTTTTAGGTATTTTCAACCAATTTCAATCACACTCACTCGTTCAATCCAACCACACAAAAAAAGGAAGAGAGAAAAAAAATAAAGTTGAAATATATTTTCTCTCTCTTAGTTTTTGCTTTTGATTTTTCTCTGATATGAGATGAACCTTAATTTTCATCCCACTGATTTTTGTGCATATTTTACGATAATTTTTTCTAAACTATGAGAGCGAAAGAGAAGATATAGAAGAAGAAATACAAGGAGAGAAAGGAGGAGGGAAGCCCATAAGCGAGTATTTCTTTTAGAGAGAATATATAAGAGAGTAGTTGTTTTAGAATTTGGCTATACATGCCAATTGTTTGGTGCTATCTTTGCCAAACCTAATGTAAGGCTAAAAAATTGTCAATTCCTGCCATGTGTTGTTATAGGAGAGACTAGCCCATTAGTGATTAAATTAATTTAGAAAAATCGGCATCCTATAACAACACATAACATGAATTGACAATATTTTAGCCTTATATTAGGTTTGGAAAAGATAGCCCTGACCTTATATAGCCAAATCCTTAAAAAGAAAAATACTCTATTATATAATTACTCTAAAAAAGAATTACCCTCTCCCTTCCTCTCCTTGTATTTCTTCTTCTATCTCTTCTCTTTCGCTCTCATAGTTAAGCAAAAATTCTTGCAAATTATACAAAAAGATCAGTGGGATGAAAACGTAAGGTTGATTTCACATCAGAGAAAAGCGGAAGAAAAACTAAGAGAGAAAAAATACATTTCAACTTTGTTTTTCTTCTCTCTTCTTTTTTTTCGTTGGATTGAACGAGTGGGTGTGATTGAAATTTATTGAAAATACCTAAACGAGGCTATATACAAAATTTGAGCAAGATTAGAAGTGATTTAGACTGGTTTTAGGTAAAAAAATCAGATCTAAAAATCTAAATGCGACATGTGTATATCACGTTGTATATCGTGTATATCACACACAAGTTTTTAGGACGTCTGCATATCACTTTGTATGTCGTGTATACAACACAATTTTATATGGACGCCCGTGTATATCATATATATAACATAAATTTTCATGGATATGCATTGATATACATGAGATATATTGTACACTGAGATATACAAAAAAGAAAAAAAAAATTGATATATATCTTAATATATACAGAAGATAAAGGTGAGATATACATTTTGATATACACATTATTTGATGTGTTATACATAGTGATATACAAACAACACAATTATATTTGTGTTATACACTTAGATATAAACACAACAATAAAAATTAAATTTATAATTTCATATTTTATATATAACAAAGAATGAAAATAAGATTTTGATATACACTTTAATATATATACATTTATTGGCTACTTAATGCCAATAAATGAAAAATAGGTTAATTCTAGCCAATTAGTGTACTGAGTTGATATACGGTGCTAAACTCCCTTAAATTTACTTACATGCTTTAGGAGCTGGCTTGGTCTAAATATGAATTTAAATGTTAAAAAGAAAAAAGAGCATACCATGAATTGTTTTTATTTAGATTTCTTTTATCTACTTCATTTCTTTGACCGCTAGGGCTATGTTTAGGTCGACCGCACTCAGGTAGGTGAATTTTAGGTCTCGTCTTTATTTCATTCGAGGCGAGAGGTCGTTCCCTTTAATTTATATTCAGGGGAATACCCCGTAGAATTTGTATATATTTTTATCCGGGGTATGTCCCGTAGTAAATATAACTGGAGGCCATGACGAGCGTCATGGAGTGAGCATAGTATAGGCTTCTAATATTTTCCTCTTATTTTATTTTCTTTTATTTAGGTGGGAAAAACCTCGAGCCTCTCGTGTATTTTTCTTTTGTGTGTTTTTTCCTTTAACTAGAGAATTCTTAAAAGCCAGCGAGATCACGCATGCAACCGTGTCTTTCACAGTTCTCAGTTCGCTCGCCAGTTCTCAGGCCAGTCGTTTTGAGCATTTGCACTTCGGTCGCCAGTTCTCAGGCATGAATAGCCCCGCATGATGTATTACGACTTATGTAAATCGTCGGTTTTGGTTTTCAGGATAATCAGAATAGATTTGAAAGAACAATTCTCAGCTTGAAGCTTTAAATTTGAAATGTTTGACCAAGTTTTGACTTTTTAGTATTCGATCTCGGATTTGAATTTTTATGATTTGGTTAACTCTGTTAGGTGATTTTGGAATTGGGAGCGCGTCTGGAATGTGGTTTGGAGGTCCGTGGTAGAATTAGGCTTGAATTGGCGAAATTGAAAATTTGGTGTTTCTCGGTCGGGAGTGAAAATTTTGATATCGGGGTCGGAATGGAATTCCGGAAGTTGGAATAGGTTCGTAGTGTCATTTGTCACTTGTGTGCAACATTTTCGGTCAATCGGACTTGGTTTGATAGGTTTCGGCATCGAATATAGAAGTTGGAAGTTCTTAGTTTCATTAAGCTTGAATTGGGGTGTGATTCACGGTTTTAGCATTGTTTGATGTAATTTGAGACATCGACTAAGTTTGTGTCATATTATGGGACTTGTTAGTATACTTGATTGGGGTCTCATGAGGCTTGGATAAGTTTTGGAAGAGTTTTTAGAAGATTTTTGACGTTTTGAGCATAAGCATGTAATGATCCATATGTCCATTTTTAATCTAGATCTCAAATTTTGATTTCGAGACTTCCGGGATTTCGATAATGAATTATAGGAGTGATTTAGAAAGTTTGGTCTAATTTCATCAAGTCGTGATTGGGTTTTTGACGCGAAACATGAGTTAATTGTTTAACGAGCGAAATTGGTATCGTATTGAGAAAATGATCTCCGAATTGAGTTTCGATTGAAGAACTATGTTCGTATTATTATTTGTGACTCATAGGAACAAGAATCACCGAATTCCGAGTTCGTATGGTGGAGTTAGAGCCTTTTAAGTGAATAAATATTGTTGGTGCAACAGGATCTGGTGCGCACCTTTAGCGACCAGATTTGGGCTTTTAGAGACTAGAATCGTGTTTTATTGAGATGTCTTATTTTATTTTTAGCTCATTTCCACATTTTTGGACGAAAATAACGCGGCTTGGGGCGATTTTTGAGCGAGAAGTCATGAGAAATCTTGAGGTAAGTCACTTGTGATCATTTCTACTCCATAATATTGAATTATCATCGAATAATCCGACTAGATTACATGTTTTTGAGGTGTAAATTTGGGGATTTGGACCTAGGGATTTGAAAATAAGATTTGAAGATTTGGAGGCCGAATTGTTGTCGGAATTTAGTAATTTTGATATGGTTGAACTCGTGGTTGAATGTGTTGTCGGATTTTGTGATTTTATTGGATTCCGAGACGTGGGCCCGGGGGTCGGGTTTGGCCAATTTCGAGATTTTTGATGTAATTTGATTATTTTCGCGTTTCCTTTAGTGTATATTGATGGTATAAATCCTATTTTGAATAGATTCGAGGTGATTTGAGGCTGAGTCGAGTGGCAAGGGCATATCGGAGTAGATTCATCAGGTTTTAGGTAAGTAAAAATCTTATCCCGAGGGTATGAAACCCCTGATTTCACATTGTATCACTATTTTTGGAGTGGCGCACATGCTAGATGACGAGTGTGTGACGTACACCATTGGAGATTGTGACTTGGTCCGTCCCGTAGCGACTATTAAGTTGCGTATTTTGACTAGATTTCATATGATATTTTGTGCTTTAAAGATTATTACTTTATTTTGGGTTGAATGTCGTATTTGGGCCTCGTGCCAAGTTGTTTGGACCCTTAGGGGCTTTTTACTGCTATTTTCTCACTATGTTGATTTAAGATTTGTACTCAGTCATGCTATGTTTTACTGGTTTTTGAAACTCAGTCTTATTTACTCCATTTGATGCATAAAATGATATTTTGGTTTGAGCACCCTGTTTTACTGATAGCCCGAGTTGCTTGAGAGGTTTCTGACTGAGTGAGGCCGATGGCCTATGTTGTGAGGAATATATATGGATCGTGCACGCGTCAATATATATATATATA
>ML295114.1:0-15715 GCA_005239495.1 Nicotiana undulata
GCTTCTGTTCTTGTAGTATTGAACTAGGAAAGATAATATATGTGTTTCTTGCTTAAAGTAAAATGAACATAACGTTTTTGTTCTTTAAAACAATGTTCGTTGCTTGTTAGATAGAGAATTTAGTAACTACTACTAAGCAATGTTTGGCAAAGAATGCCATTTCTTAAAAAAAAAACGTTCTGCTTGTTGTCCAAAATGAAAAATGGAAACAAAGACTCATTCTCTTAGTTTTGAACAAGAGTCATTCTCTTAACAAATTCCTATTAACCTTAGTTAGCCACCTCATCCTAACATGACTAAGAGTCATTTCTTAGTTTTGTGTCTTTTTGCCACGTATTTAATCATTATCTCATTTTTTTAATAATTAACTAGATAATGTCCCGTTACCCGATAATTAACCAATTACGCGCATTATTAAGAATTATTTCAAATTACTTAAAATTTTACTCACTTTTCACACACCTTACTATTATGTCCATGTGGTACCTTGTATGGCACTAGTCCATAATTATCGGGTATTATCGCTCGACCCGTATTTTATTCCAAATCGGCCACCTTCAACCAAACTCGTTTTCTTTAATTTGTGTACCCTTTATCCTTCATGACACTAAATTTTTCAGATAATTCATAAATCATAAGAAGCAGCTATGGGAAGTCCCGAGGTAGGGGAACAGGGTCCTAATACGCAGAACGACCGGTCGGGTCGTTACAGGTTAGGGATTAGGTTAGGATTAATATGGTAAGGGTCAATGTGGACCGTTGATCTGAAAGATCAACGACCACGATTGAAGAGGGGTTATTGGTTCGGGTAGGCAAATTGGGCTTTAAGGGGTTTGGGCTAGTTTTATTAAGGGGTTTTGGGCTAGTTTTAAAGAGGTCAGGTCTGAAAAAATAAAAGGCTATTTTTTAAATACCCAAATAATTGATAAAAAATATTTTATAATATAATTAACAGATTATTAAAAAAAAAACAACTTCATGCATAGAAATGTTTTAAAATAATTACTCAATATTTTTAAAAAATACAATGAGCTATTCTCTAGTAAAATAATGTAATAATGCATGGATGGGCTATAATTGCAAAGTTATTGCAATATTAACCCAAAAATATAAATGTGGCTATTTGTACAATAATTTAAGCCTAATATAGATATAAATAGAAATATTAATCCATGAAATTGTTATAATGTCCTTTGTGATGCAATTTGTAATTATTTATATAAATAAAATACTGGGATAAATTAATTTAAAAATGTAGAAATTAGGGAAAAATATCAATTGATGCTAATGCATAGTTTTGAAAGAATATATGCATTTGAAAAATATTATAGGGAAAAATTGGGTATCAACAGCTGCCCCTCTTTACCCGGGAAGTATGAAAGAATTGTCGGGTAAAGATATGATGGCCTATTTTGACCGAGCGAGATGGTTTGAGAGGTTTAGGCCGCACTCTGGTTCCTGAGCTGCCTACATATCCATGGTTTTACAGGAATCAGACCGTGTGTAGTTCTGGATCCATCGACGGAATATACCGATGAAGTCATCACAAGAACGGACACAAGATTTTGGAATAGGTGAAAAAATAGTTATGGGAAGCGGTCAGGTTTGAGATAATTCTAAAGAACTGGAGCGGGATTGCTCCTATTGGGGTAGCGGTTGCTTATCGAGTCGCCTGCAAGTAAAGAGATACTACAAACATATATTTGTGCAGAAATTTAAACATGATGTAGATTCTCTTCAAACTATGAGAATTGTCTTTGGATGGTTGAGGATGACGTCCTTAGACCATGATGTCCTGGGCCATGAATTGTTCAGTGAGGGATTCGCATGCCATGAAATGATGTTCTCGGGCCATGAAAATGATGCCTCCGAACCATGACGCCTTTGAATAATGATATGCAATTTTGAGAGATCCTCAGGCCATGACATGGTGTCTTCCAGAAATAAGGATGATGCCTTCAGAGTATGAGGCTTTCGGACAAGTTAGCGATATTTAAGCCCATGAGATGCAATAATATGATGCTAAAATCAATAAGACAAGGCTTTGTCTTGTGAAGTTGGGGTAGAGCATAGCCCGAAGGAAGAGTAAATAGATAGTGCCGAAGACACAATGCTTAGTCTCGGCAAATAAAAGGAAGCAATGATTGGCCTTATGCAAATAGGAGGCAGGGCTTAGCCTCATGCAAGATTCGGCACAGGGCTTAGTCCCATGCAAATAGAAGGCAATGCTTAGCCTTATGCAAATGGAGTGGCAGGGCTTAGCCTCATGCAAGTATGGAGGCAGGTCTTAGCCTCATGCAAGATATGGGGGCAGGGCTTAGCCTCATGTCGATGGAATGCAGTGCTTAGACTTATGCTAGTATGGAGGCAGGGCTTAGCCCCATGCAAATATGGAGGCAGGGCTTAGCCTCATGCAAATATGGAGACAGAGCTTAGTCTCATGCAAGATTCAGGACAGGGTTTAGTCCCATGCAAATGGAAGTCAATGCTTAGCCTTATGCAAATGGAGAGGCAAGGCTTAGCCTCATGCAAATATGGAGACAGAGCTTAGTCACATGCAAGATTTGGGACACAGCTTAGTCCCATGAAGATGGAAGGCAATGCTTAGCCTTATGCAGATAGGAGGCAGGGCTTAGCCTCATGCAGATAAAAGGCAGTGCTTAGCCTTATGCAAGGAGGAGGCAGGGTTTAGCCTCATGCAGATTGAGACATAGCTTAGTCTCATGCAAGATTTGTGACAAGGTTTAGTCCTATGCAAATGGAAGGAAATGCTTAGCCTTATACTTATAGGAGGCAGGGCTTAGCCTCATGCAAAGAGTAGGCAGGGCTAGCCTCATGTAGATGGAGACAGAGCTTAGTCTCATGCACGATTTGGGACAAGGTTTAGTCCCATGCAAGAATAGAATAAATAACAGATGATAAAAGAGTTTTTTAGCTGGTAGTAGATTTTAGTATTGCGGTTGTTATGAAGAATTTGACGTCGAGGCATGTATATTCTTCATTCCTACATCCAAAGAAAAATCATGACTTCTGTAAAGGGGGAGGTCAATTCGTGCCTCTGTCGGCTTGTTTGGCTTGCTTTACTTGGTCTGAAGATCCTGTTCAAATCATTAGGGGTAGCGTTTGCTAAACAGAGTTATTTCACAAGCAAGAATGCATAGTTTTCAAAGACGTAATAAAATATATTTTTCAAGAAATTGGTTGGATGAACCGATGACTGTGACACAATCTGGGACATTGCGACTTCTCATGCTGTAGAATTTTGAGGGTCCTCCTCAAAATTCTGCCCCTGTTAGATGGATAGACATCTCTGACTACTATAAATGCTGCGATTGGCTGAACTTGCTTCGGAATTTTGAGGGTCCTCCTCAAAATTCTGCCCCGGTTTCTGATTAAGGGGGAAATAAGATTTTTATTGAATTGTGACCGAACACATAGGGCTGCCTATGTATCCCCTCTTAAACGGGAATCAGGTCGAGCGTAGTTCAATTTACATCATTTGCGAAAATATAAACAATTACACATAGTATCGCTTGACTGTATCTGAGTTGATTGGTTTTTTTCCAGACTTCTCCGTCCGTTTCTGCAAATATGAGGGCTCCTCCTTTCAATACTCTGTGAACCATGTAAGGGCCTTGCCAGTTGGGAGAAAATTTCCCCTTGGCTTCATCTTGATGCAGAAAGATCTTCTTTAGCACCAGCTGACCCGATGTGAACTATCTCAGCTTGACTCTTTTATTGAAGGCTCTGGACATCCTGTTCTGATAAAATTTCCCGTGACACACCGCATTCATCCTTTTTCCTTCTATGAGGGCTAATTTCTCATAACGGCTCCTTATCCATTCTGCGTCGCTGAGCTCAGCTTCTTGTATGATTCTCAAAGAAGGAATCTCCACTTCGGCAGGAATAACAACTTCAGTACCATAAACCAGTAAGTAAGGAGTTGCCCTGGTTGATGTGCGGATTGTGGTACGGTATCCCAATAAAGCCAATGGCAGCTTCTCATGCCACTGTTTGTGATTCTCTACCATCTTTCTCAGTATCTTCTTGCTATTCTTGTTGGCAGCTTCTACAGCTTCGTTCATCTGAGGTCTATAGGCCGTGGAATTCTTGTGCTTGATTTTGAAAGTCTCACACATGGCCTTCATCAGATCACTGTTGAGATTGGAGGAATTGTCAGTGATGATTGATTCTAGAACTCCGAACCGACGAACAACCCAGTCACGGATGAAATCTGCCATAAATTTCTTGTCACTACCTTGTAAGATGCTGCTTCGACCCATTTGGAGAAGTAATCAATAGCTACCAAGATGAATCGATGCCCATTTGAGGCGGTGGGCTCGATTAGACCAATGACATCCATTCCAAATGTGGAAAATGGCCAAGGTGAGCTCGTTGCGTTAAGCTCATTTGGCGGCACATTTATCATATCTGCATGTACTTGACATTGGTAGCATTTTTGGACATACTGGATGCAATCTATCTCCATGGTCATCCATAAATAACCGGCCCTAAGTATCTTTTTAGCCAAGACGAAGCCATTCATATGTGGATCGTAGGTCCCATCATGTATCTTCTAAAGTAGTTTAGAAGCTTCTTTTGCGTTGACACACCTCAGTAATACCAAATCAGGAGTTCTTTTGTACAAGGTTCCTCCGCAATGGAAGAAACTGTTTGACAACCTCTGAAGCGTATGTTTTTGATGATTTGCATGCTCCGGGTATTCTCCTTTTGCCTAATATTCTTTGATATCATGGAACCAAGGCTTCCCGTCTATTTCTTCTTCAATGTGGGCACAATATGCTGGCTGGCTATGGATCCTTACTGGGATAGGATCGATGAAGTTCTTGTCGGGATGCTGTATCATGGATGACAAAGTGGCCAATGCATCGGAAAACTCGTTCTGAATTCTTGGAACATGCCAAAACTCTATCTTTGTGAACCTCTTTCTCAATTCATGCACATGGTGCAGATATGGAAATATCTTGGAATTCTTGGTGGCCCATTCTCCTTATACCTGATGCACAAGCAAATCTGAATCACTTATCACTAGCAGCTCCTGAATATTCATGTCGATGGCCATGTTGAGTCGTAGTATGCAAGCTTCATACTCCGCCATGTTGTTGGGGCAGGGAAATCTGAGTTTTGCAGATACCGGATAATGTTGACCAGTTTCCAATACCAAGACAGCTCTGATGCCGACTCCTTTGAAATTTTCCGCTCCATCAAAGATCATCCTCCAACCATCGTAGGTCTCAGCAATGTCTTCTCCTATGAATAGTACCTCTTCATCGGGAAAATACATTTTCAAGGGTTTGTATTATCCTTCCACAGGGTTCTTAGCAAGATGATTTGCCAGTGCTTGTCCCTTGACTACTTTCTGAGTCACATAAATAGTGTTGAACTCACTCAACAATATTTTCCACTTAGCCAGCTTACCAGTGGGCATGGATTTCTAAAAGATATATTTCAAGGGATCCATCCTTGATATGAGATACGTTGTGTAGGCACAGAAGTAGTGCCTCAGCTTCTGAGCTATCCAGGTCTGAGCGCAAACAGGTACGTTCCAACAGAGAGTACCACGCTTCATATGGAGTGAACGTCTTACTCAGGTAATAGATAGCCTGTTCTTTTCTTCGTGTCTCGTCGTGCTGCCCCAGAATGCAGCCAAAGGCTCCATCTAGCACTGCAAGGTAGAGTAGCAAGGGTCTACCTGGCTCTGGCGGGACCAAGAATGGTGGTTTTGATAAGTACTCCTTGATCTTGTCGAAAACCTTTTGACAATCTTTGGTCTAACTAGTTGCAGCATCTTTCTTCAACATCTTGAAAATTGGCTCACATATGACTGTGGACTGGGCTATGAACCGGCTGATGTAGTTTAGCCATCCTAGAAACCTCATTACATCATTCTTACTCTTTGGCGGTGGCAGCTCCTGGATGGCTTTGACTTTTGACGGATCCATTCTATCCCTCGGTGGCTGACAATGAATTCAAGTAACTTTCTGGGAGGGACCCCGAATGCACACTTTGCAGGGTTTAATTTTAGGTTGTACTTCCGCAGTCTGTTGAAGACTTTCCTCAAATCTGTTATATGATCTATGGCTTTCTTGGATTTGATGATGACATCGTCCACATACACCTCGATCTCCTTATGTATCTTGTCATGAAAAATAATAGTCATAGCCCTCATGTAGGTGGACCCAGATTTTTTTAGATCGAATGTTATCATCTTGTAACAGTATACTCCCTATGGTGTAATTAAAGCAGTTTTCTCAGCGTCCTCCTCGTCCATCCAGAACTGGTGGTAACCGGCAAAACAATCCACAAATGACTGGGATTCATGCTTGGCACAATTATCGATTAGGATGTGTATGTTTGGAAGCTGGAAATCATCCTTTGGGCTGGCCCTGTTGAGATCTTGATAATCGACACAGACCCTAACCTTCCCATCCTTCTTTGGAACTGGCACGATGTTGGCTAACCAAGTTAGTTATTCAACCACCCTGAGGGCCTTGGCCTTGATTTGCTTAATAACCTCCTCTTTAATTTTCAGACTCATATTAGGCTTGAATTTCCTGAGTTTCTACTTCGCTGGTGGGCCCATTGGGTTTTTGGGCAACTTGTGAGACACAATGGATGTACTTAACCCGGTCATATCATCGTATGACCATGCAAATATGTCCTCATACTATTTCAAGAACTGTGTGTACTCTTCTTTTTCTAACGGCGACAAGTGGATGCTGACGTGGGTTTCCTTGACAATTTCATAATCTGCTATGTTGATTATTTATGTTTCGTCCAGGTTGGACTTAGTCTTGTTCTCAAAGTCTTCTATTTCTCTGACGATTTCCTCGGGTATGACATCATCTTCTTCCGAATCACTATCCTTCTGTTGCGTTATCTCATTACATGTCACAATTATCGATCCATCGAGACAGGAAATAGTAATGCTGTATAGATAAAGATATGAGAGAAAAATGGTAATAATAAATATCGACTCATTGAAAGAGTCGAACAAAATGCAATTTTTCAATAATTAAACATCATTTTGGAACATTTGAAAATATTATTTAAAATAAATACAAAAAGGGAAATCATTTTTTCTTAGAAAACAAAATAAACAATGTTGTTCAACCTTTCTACCCCGGGACTCGTCGGGCCCTGGATGTCTGACAGTCCAATTCTTGAGGAATGATCCTTTCTCCACAGCTCGGATGGTAGGGCCTTCCTCCTCCTCCTCCTCAATAATTACACAACAGCCCATTTCATCATCCTCTAGGAATAGGTTCCTCAAGGCTGCCAGTGCTTCTTTCTCCTCTGATCCCCATTATGATGTCGGTCTGCTGGAAAGTCTGACTCAAGTGCGGTATAGGCTGCTCCAGTGGATAGTACGGGCCACGCCATGGTGGTGACCATTCATTGTATTCTTTCCAGGTGTACTGATATCCCAACCCAAAAGTGGTACCATGGCACTTTTGCAGTAATGGTTTGGTGATGCCTTTAAGATTTTTGCCAAGACCTTTGTCAAGCTTATACCCTCTCCAGTTCATCATGCTTGCTATCTTACTATCCCACCACTTATCTTTGTCGATTGCATTGACCTTCTCGATATGATGATAAGTTTCTCCACCTAGTCTTCTTCTATTTTTAATCACTAGGATGGTCTGACAGGTGTAAATAGGGTTGCTCCCATCTCCATGGATGATCACTTCTTGGTGGTTCCATTCGAACTTCACCGCTTGATGGAAGGTCTATTCTACAGCCCCAGCGATGTGTATCCTTGGTCGTCCTAATAAAAGGTTGTCAAATGCGGATATGTCCGGCACATGAAACTCGACGTCAAACAACGTGGGCCCCATCTGTAGAGAGAGATTAATATCCCCAATGGTAGCTCTCTGACATCCATCAAATGCCTTCAAATTCATAGTCCCTTCTCGTATCTCATACATGCCTTTGCCCAACATCTTCAATGTTGTCAATGGGAAAACAATGAGACTGGACCCTCCATCGGTCAAGCCGCTGGTAATGAATTAGTCTTCGCATTACACTGTAATATGCAGTGCCCTATTATGATTCAAACCCTCGGGTGGCAGCTCGTCCTCGTTGAAGGTAATTTTGTAGCTTTCCAGCAGTTGCCCCGCCATATTAGCCATTTCTCCGCTCCTGATGTTATTGGGCACATATGCTTCGTTCAATACTTTCATTAGGTCATTCCTGTGTGCTCCTGTGTGCCATATTAGCCATTTCTCCACTCCTGATGTTATTGGGCACATATGCTTCGTTCAATACTTTTATTAGGTCATTCCTGTGTGCTTCTGAATTCTATAGCTGCGACAGGATAGATATCTGAGCGGGAGTCTTGTTCAAATGATCGAGAATTGAATACTTCCTTGCCTGTACTTTTCTCCAGAGGTCAATTGGGCATGTTTCAATAACGGGCGGTCTGTTAGAGGCCTACTTGCTGGATTTTCCCAAGTTCTCTAGTGTATAGACTCTTCCAGTCCTGGTCATCCCTTGCGCATCACCAGATTCTTCCATTTTGGTGTTTCCTTTTCTCCGAGCTTCGGCCACATAATCCCAAGGTATAGCCTTGGTGTCGAAAGGCGGTGTGGTTGATATTGTAACTGTGATTGGTGTGGCTACCTTCACCTCAAATGGAACAGGTGCAGTTGCAGGTGGTGCTACCTCAACTTCAATGGGATAGATGTTGTTACCTCGACCTCCACTAGCAGTTGTATCTGCACTATGACGGGGTCGAGTGTGACTGTGGGTTTCTTGGGATCGTCGCCTTCTTTGATAAGTCCAATTGATCCCTCTGGATCTCGTTCCTCATCTGTTTCTATCAGGTTGATGCCTTCGCCCCAATTATCGTGGAGGGGGTTGTTGCGGACGTTAGGCGTAGCTTCCTTTTCCTGGATGACCTTGTTATCAATCAAGGTCATGATGTTGTCTTTCAGTGTTCGACATTCATCAATGGTGTGCCCTTTCATGCCAGAATGATATGCATAGGTCTTATTTGGGTTGACCCACTGGGATGAGTTCTTCATGGCCACAACAGGGATAAGAGTGATGTAACCAGCAACCTTCAACCTTTCATACAACTGGTCGATGGGTTCAGCAACGGCAGTGTACTGTTTGAGTGGTCCGCGGTCAAAATTAGGTCGCGGTCTTAGGTATTTTCGACGAGTTGGAGGTGACTGAAAATGAGATGGTTGGGAATTATAGGTGTGATAGGCAGTGGCCGGTTGGGAATATCTGGGAGATGAAGGTTGATATGTAGGGGGAGGTGATGGTTGATATGTGGGTTAAGGTGTTGGTTGATATGTGGGTGGAGGTGTTTGATATGCAAGTGGGGAGGTCCGATATAAAAATGGAGTTTTGGGTCCTAGGGCGACCATTACTTCTCCCAAAGTCCTTCTTCTTAGATATACCCCCTGACTGCAATGCTTTATTAGTGGCCTGCAATGCCTCAAAGTTTGTTACCATCACGCTTTTGATGCATTCTTCGATCCTTTCCCCGAGTTTGATGATATCAGAGAACTTATGGTTTTCGATGACCATCAACCTTTCATAGTATTGCGGATCCTGTGCTCTGACGAAGAACTTGTTCATATGTTCCTCGTCCAATGCCGACCTGACTTGGCTGCTTCTAACCTCCAACGAGTAGCATACTCGCGGAAAGTCTTAGTGGGTTTCTTCTTAAGGTTCTGAATGTAGAAGACATCTGGCGCATTTTCTGTGTTGAATTTGAATCTGTCCATGAAATCAGACTCCATACTCACCGAGTTGGACCTTTTTTTAGGATCGTGGCTGATGTACCAGGACAAGGCATCTCCCGTAAGACTCCTCATAAAAAGCTTCATACGAAACCTTTCGTCCTTTCCGACCCAAACAAGCTTGTCACAATAGGTCCTAAGATGAACCCTGGGATCACCTGTCCCATCAAACATCTCGAACTTGGGAGGTTTGTAACCCTCCGGTAGTTCTACATCCGACTATATGCATAGGTCTTCATAGTTCAGACCATTTATCCCTTTTCCTCCTTCTACGCCTTGAACCCGACTGGTCAACCTCTTGAGCTCCTCGGCCAGATTCTTAATAAGCATGTCCTTCTCAACAGATTCCAGTGTATAGGATATGGGTTGAGTGGAGTGAGGTAGAGTATCCACATATATGGGATTATTTTGGTGACCGGGATTTTGGGTATAGTGGTGATCATTGGTGGAGTTCTAGGGTTCAGGAATGACAGGTGGAGTATTTTATGGGGTATGGTAGGTGTTTTGTTGGTACTGTGGTGGGATAATTTGATTTTGTGATGGGGTTGTATAATGGTGAGGTGCAGGAGGATTTTGTGGGCGCTTGTTGGGTGTGTTTTGAGGTGGTGCGCGGTTCTGGGTGTTTGGATGACTGATGCCTGGGACACTGAGCGAGAAGGATAGGTTTCTAAATTCCGGACATGCTCGAGCTCGCCCTGGAGTTACTCGAGCTCGCCCTGGAGTTCCAGTATTTTCTGTTCTAGTCGTGAAACTGCATCATTTGGGGCCTGAGTACCCTGGCAATCAGAAGCTTCTGCATGTTCAACATGTGTAGTGTTTTCTTTTCTGGTGTTGTTCAAATCTTCCAACTTTGCTTTTCCTTTGCCTTTTGGTTGACTAGGAGGAGGAGAAGGTGGAGGGCCCCTAGATCTTGTATAATAAGTTGATGATGCCAGTATGCACGAACCAACATTTGGGGAATGGGAATAATAAAAAAGAAAGAAAGGAAAAACAAAAGGTAGCCAAGTCAATGAGAATTCTGAAAAGAATATTTGCAGTATTTAAACACATATTGCATAAATGTAAATTCGCGTCCTAATTTGGGAGCCTCGTTATGACCGAGGTAGGCCTAGCGACAAGTTGACTTGGAGAACTTAAGTGCGAATAAATGCCTCATTTCATTAATGTAAAAATAGATGAATCCAAAATGACACTAAACTAATAAAAGGTAAGTCACTATTGGCACTTGGCCTTATTACATTTGGAAAATCAAATAAATCTAATCTACTTGGTTCCAGAAGGACCTTCTTCACATGTTTCTTGTCACTTGAGGAAAGATCTTCCCACCAGTCCAGTAGAAGTGGTGGTATGTTGCGGACTATGCCGAACCTGGGGACCTCGTGCCTCATTTTCTGCAAAACAAAAAGGTTAGGCCCTTTCCCCCCTACTGATTCGACTATTTATACATTCATGATTAGCATATTGGCATTTATTCTCCAAATTAATGCACAGAACGTGGTTGCGTCCATTGGGATTATGGAAACCCCGGTGGACTTTGGATAGGCTCGTCTTAAAATGGTTATTATGTGGACAACATATTAACCCGGCTAGGTTTGACCATGATGCATGTACAGTTATAATAAGAGTAAGGTTGCTATTGGGGGCTAGACTGGTACCCTCAAGTGGACAACTAGAGGAGGAAAGGCACGGAATTGTCGATTGCACCGCTGATCGACTAGTTTTAGCGCAAATAAGCCTTTCCGAATTTAAAAGGTAATATATTGGAAGAGCGCAACCACTCATCAAGCGTTGCAATAAGATTTTTTAGACGCGGGCGGAATATGATGTCAAGCATGATTTATGCAGCAGTAAATAGCAAATTATCATGTATTTGCACGTTAGGAAAGCAGTAAATACAGTATTTATAATTGAAAGACGTTAAGAAGGAAAACAAAGAAACAAGTCAGTTTCGTATTGAGGAAATAAATACTTAAAAAAAAAAGTTAAGTTTACATAAAGGGAAAGGTAAAAGGGTGCATATGTATCAACAAAGTAAAGCATGCTTAGACTAGTTCACAAAGCAAATTTGTTATGGTAAAAGCCTAGGTATATCCCCAGCAGAGTCGCCATGCTGTCACGCCCCCTCTTTTTCTCCTTTCGGCGTAAGTCAGGGTTTCGATATTCATTGGGACAACTCGTTTTCCTTTTGGAAAGGGGTACAGAAGTTGAAGAGTCGCCACCAAACGGATTTAAGGTGCGTTAGGGCACCTATTGCAAATAACTCATAAAAATCATGTTTGTGTTACCAGAGATTGGGGTAAGGGCTTGAAATTACATTTAGGGGAAGGTGTTAGGCACCCCTCGAAGTCCACAACGGTGGGTCCCGACCAAACTCAATTTGTGAATTAGTCATTTAACAAATAAAGCAGTCTAAGCACACATATGTATATAAGAATAAGCGAAGTCCTAAGTTTATTAGCCTATAGGATCACATCTGTACAATACCCGGTAAACCTTCCTCAACTAGAGGGGTTACACGTGGCATTAGTGCACAGGTTATCATATCATCTTACTACCTAATTACCCTCCCCTTAGTGGTTATATGAGCGATTTTGGATTAACGAACTCTACGCGTGCACTACCTGTCCCTTCCTTGTGGTGCCGGAGGTGTTTAGAACCTCTAATTTTAGGCAAATCTAGACTCTCCTAAGGTATTTAAAAGAGAAAATCTAAGCGACAACAAAGAACATATAGGACTGTCAAGTAAGAGACCAATTAAGAGGCTCATGTTTACCTCCACAAATAAATAGATAATTAGCACGTCTCAAACAACAAGATTCCAGAAAGCCCCTTGAGCAGGATGTCTAGAATACATGCAAAATTGTATTAAGATGAAGCTATAGAAACCTAATTAGTTTACCTACTAATTTTACAATCTGTTGAATCTGGGAAATTCAAATAAGCAAAGCATAGTTTCACAGTTTTTTATAAGATTTTAATTACCTACAGGCTTGCCTAGGCGTGGATCAGAGATACCCTATAAACATGTTGTCTAGATGCGATAAGAACTATTACGTCCTTTAGGCATGCTGGTCTAGGTGCTGAACATTATAGAAATGGTTTACACACATTTATCTCTATAACATCTAGGTGTTGGGATTGCTTTTAAACACTCTTATAGATAGGATAGTTACTGATTTTACGCGATGCAGACTTTGTTTTAAAGCGAATGCAATAACAGTCCTAAAGCAGGTTTTCTAATGCACACAAGAATGGACGTTTTGTTAGGCAGAATTACAGCAGTAACTTAATAATAGAATTTCTAGGTGGTCATGATTATGCAGAAGCATAGTTTCGTAGCAAATGACATAATGCACCTATAACATGTTTTTCTAGTATGCCAAACAATCCTAAAGGCATGGTTTCTGCACGTAAACATAATAAACCTAAAGAATGATTTCTAATCCGAGAAAACATAATAAACCTAAGGGAATGATTTCTACCCGGTTTCCCCACAAAATTGTATAAGAATCCCTCCCCTTTTACTAATTTCCCCAATATCTGTTTACACGGATTATTATTACAGACATAAATAAATGAATTACATAATAAATAAAGCTATGCTATAGGGAGCTTGAATTGGCCCAAAGTGAACCTGGAAATACCAAGCCTTCAAATAGTCCAAGATGCCATAGTCTCAAAGTGTCCAATAGGGTGTCCTGGTGCGTCAAAGTTCCCAAGGGCCTCATGGACCCCTGGCAGTGCTCACACCAAGATCCTTTTAAACGGAGAAGTGATTATGTGCATTGTGAAAGGGCCAGCCCCAGTGTGCTAAAGTTCGGAGGAATCTCATGGATCCCTAGGCATTACACACACTGGAGGGGCAGAAACTTAAGTAATCCAAGAGTAAAAGTGAGAGTGCTTGACATAGTTGAGATGAACTTTTGGAAAAACAATATAGGGGTAAAATCTTTAGGAGTAGAAATAGTTTAGAGAAACATATTAGGAGTGAAAAACATGTTGAAAATCTTTTGAGGGAAATGAAGGTTCAACAAACAACAACATAGTCACAAAATCATCACATTGCCTAGATTCAACTTCAGTTTGTTAATTAGTTCTAGGTGAACAAACAGTTACACAAAAGGGAGCAGGGGTTGGGAACACAAGATGTTTGAAACTGAAGCACAAAAGAAGAATAAGAGAGAGGGCATATTGAACAACAAGTACACAGAACAAGCAGGGGTTGATTGACAACCAGCAACCAAATTTATAGCATTAGAAAGTAAACTACTGATTCAGAGTCATAACAGGGAAATCATACTTGAAGCCAAATTGGTGATAGACAGTAAGAATGTAAGAATATTCATGCTGAGGTCAAGGGTCTACTACACAGAATTAGTCATGCCAATAGGGGTTAATCAGATACATTAGGAGTCTAAGATACTAAAATGAGCTTGCTGGTTGAAAGAAGTAAATAGGAACTCAAGTAAACATGCTGGCTAATATAACAAACGAGAAGAGTGAAACCTAGACATGCTGATCAGGTAGTAAACAGAGTTAATTAGACAGTAGTTATACTAGTATAGAAAGACACAACCTCAATAGAAGAAAAGCAACAAATACCACATAGATTTGATACCAGTTAAGGAAGCAAATGCAGAAAGTAAAGTAGAATTCCACAGTCTAGCCTTGGCTTTCAGCGGGATATGACAACCAATGAGCACAAGTAGATGAAAGAGAGATGAGAGAAAGTTTGTGTGTGTGTGTATGTTTTTGAACTACTGTTCGTGTGATTGAGAGGTAGAACAAGAGTGCATATATAGAACTTAGGGAGTAGAACAAATAAGGTAAGGAGAATCAGAAGTCAATAAATTAAGGACAATAAAATAATCACAGAATCAATTTCCATGAGAGAGTCCGAAATAGGCCCCTTAATTGAGGGGTAATTACTTCACGGTCACAACAGGGGGGGGGGGGGTTCATTAAGGCAAAGAATCCAAAATCATGCAATATAAAGAGTCAGTAAAAATCCCCAAAATTTTGTTCATTAATTAAAGCAAGTAAAATAGGGAAACATGTCAAAAATAAGGAAACAAATAAAATCTCTGCACACAAATTGTAACAGGGCAGTTAATAGGAAATAATCAGTAAGAAAATCTTCAAAGAGTACTGATTTTATAGGAAAGAATTACTCAGATTCCCTTGATAGAAATCAAATAAGTAAAACTTCACAGAAATACCGGGTTTAACAAGGAAAACTAGTTCGAATCACTAATAGAGATCAATTAGGGCAAAAGTCCCAAAGAATACTAGATTTTAATAGGGAAACATTTAAGTCCAAAAATGGAGTAAACTAATACGACTCGTATCACATAAATAACAAAAGTATCGAAACAAAAAGTTGAAGAAATTAGTATATCACACAGAATCGTCTAGGGTTCGAGCATTCATGCAAAAATTAGTCAAGATGATGAAGAAACTATTAATTAAAACCGAGAAAATTAGAAAATTCTTTGAAGAAAAGTTCGGGATGAACCCTAGTTTTAGAACGAGTGATTAAAATCGAAATTGTTAACCAAAACAAAGGTTTTCTGAAGGAAAACACTTAATAATACTCGAATCATCTCAGATCTATAATGATCTGAAAAGAATCAACAATATCGTACTAGGGTTTTCATAAAATAGCAGAGGTGAAGAGAATAGGTCAAGAACCCAAGGATTCATAATAAAAACAAGAGGAAATTCTTACTCACAAATGAAAATGCCCTGAGACAGGTCAGTGAACAAGTTTCAACGACTCCTAAAATCGAAGAGCCATGGAGTATAGGAGACCAGTGGTGGTCGGAGAAGGCATGGAAGCACCATAGGAGGGAGGTTCTCGCCAGTGACGGCGATTAGGGTTTAGGTTGGTTAGAGAGAGAGTTGAGAGAATAGGGGAGACGATGACGGTGGGGGGGGGG
>ML295116.1:942-23447 GCA_005239495.1 Nicotiana undulata
GGGGGGGGGGGGGGGGGGGGGAGGGGCAAAAATGTCACAAACACCTAACTTGGAATTCAAATAAGCATGTTGAACCTACTCAATCCTTTTGTGAACAAATCTGCTAGTTGATCATTTTTAGGAATGTATTTTGTGCACACTAATCCTTGTTGAATTTTTTCCCTTATAAAATGGCAATTAATCTCTATATGTTTGGTTCTCTCGTGATATACTGGATTGGCAGCAATCTGAATTGCTGCTTTGCTATCAGTAAATATGTCAACTGGCAGTTTAATTTCTGCATCAATCTCTCTTAACATTCCTAGTAGCCATATTAGTTCTGCAACTGTTGCAGCCAAGCTTCTATACTCTGCTTCTGCTGAACTTCTCGATATAGTTGTTTGTTTCTTTGATTTCCAGGATACTAGAGAGTTTCCTACCTTGAGATAAAATTTGTGACAAATCTTCTAGTAACTGGACAAGCTGCTCAATCTGCATCACAATATGTTGTGATAGTTGTATTGTACTGACTTGACAGCAATATGCTTTGTCCAGGATTATTTTTACATACTTTACAATTCTTAAAGCAGCATCCATATGAGACTTCTTTGGTTGTTGAAGAAATTGGCTTAGAGTTTGGACTTCATAAGCTATATCAGGTCTAGTGACTGTTAGGTATAGAAGTTTACCTATTAACCTTTAATAAGTTGTCTGATCTGCAGCAGGATCTTCAACTGACCCTTCACCCTTTGATAACTGTTCATCATACTGTTTTGTTGTAAGTTTGATATTAATATCAATAGGTGTGTTTGAGGGCTTTGCAGCAGTTTGATGCATAACAATACCTTTGTTAGATCTAGCAAACTCTAATCCCAGAAAATACCTTAACTCACCCAAGTCTTTCATCTTGAAAATGTTTTGTAGTGAAGTTTTTGTATCCTGAATCAGTTTCAAATTGCTTCCAGTAATCAACATATCATCAACATAAATCAGTATTAACACTATCCCTTCATCTGTTTTTCTTGTGTATAAAGAATGATCATACTGACTTTGTTTAAACTTTAAATTCAAAAGAGCTTCAGAAAGTTTTAAATTCCATTGTCTAGGAGCTTGTTTTAATCCATATAAGGATTTAGTGAGTCTGCATACTTTCTTCTCCCCCTGACTCTTAAATCCTTCTGGTATTTCCATATATATTTCATCAAACAAGTCACCTTGTAAAAAGGCACTATATACATCCATTTGATATATGTGTCAATTCCTAGTTGCTGCCAAGGCTAAAATTGTTCTAACAATCACCATCTTTACAACTGGTGAAAATGTATCCTGGTAATCAATTCCTTCTTGTTGACTATAACCTTTAGCCACCAACCTTCCTTTAAATCTCTCTATCTCTCCTGATGCTTTGTACTTTATCTTATATATCCATTTGCAGCCTATAGGTCTCTTGTCTTCTGGTAATGTAGCTAGAGTCCAAGTGTTATTGTCTTCAAGAGCTTTAATTTCTTCTTTCATGGCTTGTATCCATCTTGGATCTTTACTAGCTTCAGCATATGTTTTAGGTTTAGTGACTGAAGAGAAAGCAGCAATACATGCTTGATATTTAGGAGAAAGATGATCATACCTTATATATTTATCCAAAGCATATGGTATTTCTTGATGGATGTTTAAAGAAACAAAGTCTTTTTACAAAAGCTGGTGGTTGCTTACCTCTAGTAGATTTTTCGATTGTGAGTTGATTTGAGTTCAACTGACTTTTGTTGTGAGGAGCTGCAGTAGATGTAGTTGTATTTTGATGATCTTGTTGTGCTTGTAACTCCCCCTCAATAGTACTGTTATTTTGAAAATCATGTAGTGACTCAGTATTGTGGTTGTCTGCTGTAAGATTATTATCTGTAGATGAATTTCCTGAGAGTGTATCAATTTGTGTATCAACTCTTTGTTCACAATAAACTTCTGAATTGTCCATGTAAGATCCTATATTTGTTGTAGTGTCTATAAACATAGGTATTGAAGCAGAAATAGTCCTTTTGAAAGGAAATACATTTTCCTTGAATATTACATCTCTTTTATTTTCTAGATCATATAGAACATATCCTTTATGTACCTATGAATATCCCATATGTACAGATATTCTTGATCTAGACTTTATCTTGTCATGCTCCTGAACTATCTTAGCAAAGCACAAACAACCTATCACTCTTAAATGGTTTAAAGAAGGCTTCCTTTTGTGTAACCTTTCATAAGGAGATATGTTTGCAATAACTGATCTAGGAAGTCTGTTAAGGATGTATACTGCTGCCAGAATGCAGTGACACCAGAACTTTCTAGGAATATTATCTTGAAGTCTTATAGCCCTTGTTATTTCTAAGATGTGTCTGTGCTTTCTTTCTGTTACTCCATTCTGTTGAGGAGTGTAAGCACAAGTTTTCTGATGGATCATTCCAATGTTTTTAAATAGTTTCTCACATAAGGAATTCACAAACTCTATGCCATTGTCTGTTCTAATGACCTTGATGATTTTATTAAACTGAGTCTAACAAAGATGAAGAAATGTTGTAAGCATTGATATACATCTGACTTCTGTTTACGAAGAAATACCCATGTCATTCTACTGTAGTCATCCACAATTATAAGAAAGTACTTATTACCATCAAATTTAGTTATTCTGTAGGGACCCCATAGGTCTACATGAATCAAATCAAAGCAATATATACTTTTGATATCACTAGAAGGAAATGGTAACCTAGTTAGTTTAGTACAGGAACAAATATGCATTTATCTACTCCTTCTCTGATATTGTGAACACTAATAGGTATTATCTTCTTCATTACTATAACAGATACATGTCTAAATCTTTGATGCCATAACTCCACATTGACATGCCTTGCTTCTCCAATTGTTAATCCTCTTGCACCATACTCAGCCTTTTGCTTGTTTCTTGCTATTCTAGCTAGTAGTATGTATAGTCCTATTACTTATTTACCAATCTCCCTCACCTTCCTAGTGAAGAGATACTTAAAAACACAAAATTCAGGAAAAAACGTTGCATCACATTGTAGTTCTTTTGTCATTTTTGAAACAGAAAGCAGATTATATTTAAATTGAGGTACATGAAAGACATTAGATATAGTGCTCTTATCAGAAATTGCACTTGTTCTTGTATGTGTAACTAGTGACACATCTCCATTTGGTAACAGTACTTTCTTAGGATTATTAGCTTGAATAATAGTAGACTTATCCAGAAGATTAGTGTCAGACACCATATGATTTGTTGCTCCAGTGTCTATGATCCATTCCTGAGATTCCTTTGACACCAATAATGCTTTATTAGTATTTGTACCTGTTGCATTGGCAGCTGAATTTTCATTGTTAAATGCTGAGGATGTTCCTTTGTTTAACAGTTGTACAATTTGATCATATTGATCTTTTGTGAAAGTATACTTCCCTAACTGACTTGAAATTGCTTCCAACTCTTGACCATACGACAACTGACTTCCACACTTAGGTTGATTCAAACCATTAACAGTTTTACCATAGGCTACATCCACATTCTGAATTTGATTGTCACAATTTTCATTCAGAATATTGACATTGTGAGCAGAATTGTATCCTCCCCTCTTCTTTTTTCTAAACTCTTGAGGATATCCAACCAGCTTATAGCAGTTTTCTTTCATATGTCCTTTCATCTTACAATAGTCGCACTGAAGATTGAAAATTTTCTTGAATCTTTGGCCTTGACCACCTCCACCGTGTCTAGTATACATTGCCACCTCAAAATTTCCTACATGAATAGGATTAGCTCCAAGAATTCTAGAGTTAGCTGCTACTGATTTTTGACTTTCATCACTTACTATTAAGGCATAGGCTTGATTTACTGTAGGTAATGGAGTTTTCATAAGAATCTGACTGCGAGCTTGAGAATAGGATTCATTTAATCCCATTAGAAACTGGTATAGCCTCAGTTTCTGTAGATAGCTAACAAAATCTCGAGATTTAGGACAGTCACACCCAGGTGCAAGAACTAATGCCTCAAATTCTTCCCAAAGATCCGTAAGTCTTGAAAAATATACAGATACAGAAGCAGACCCTTGAGTTAAAGTGGCTATTTCTTTATGAAGATTGAAGGTTCTTGAGCCTTCAACTTTGTTAAAATTTTCAGCTAAATCTTCCCAAACAGTTTGGGCACTAGAGGCATACATAATACCACCAAGAAGAACTTTTGCCACATAGTTCATTAGCCAAGATAAAAATATGGCATTCACTCGTTCCCATAGATTTCCCATTGAATCTGAGAATTTATCTTTACTGCTTGTACCATCAACCATACCAAGTTTATTTCTGCCTAACAAAGCAACTCTCATTGATCTATTCCAAATTGAATAATTTTCAATACTTGTCAATTGGAATGAGATGATTTGAATTCCGCTAACATCTGTAGGGGAAAGTAAGAGAGGTTGATTGTAATCGATCCCAGCTGTTAAATTCACTTGATTTCCAGAATTCAACCCATTTGAAACTCCTTCATTAGCTGCCATTTTTAATTTTTTCTTGATTGTTTAACAAGAATTCAAAACTCGATGAAGTTCTATTGCTCAGAGATTTCACTCAATCACAACATGCAACTGAAGAATGTTAGAGTAAGAACAAAGAAGAAGAAAAATTCAAATAATCAGCTTCAATCTTTGAGCATAAGCTCTGATACCATGATGTGAAATGAGGAAGAAGATAGAGATAGAGGTTGAGAGGAACAGAGAGAAGAGAGAAAGAACTAAGGAAATGAAAATCTTATTCCAAAAAATCTGAATATGTAAGTATATATACTTGTGATTAACTAACTCATTAACAACTAATCTAACTAATTAACTAACTTAAGAATATGAGTTTAAACTACTGCCCTTATATTATTTAACACTAATCATAACATAACTTATCCCAGCATAACTTATACCAGTATAACTTATCCCGGCATAAGCCGTATTCAAACCAAACGACCCCTAAGAGTCTATCAGAGTTTCTTGGAGGTTACTCTACCCTAAACTCTAAAGCATACCTATAAAAAGGGTCACATATTTCCTTTGAAGAGATATATCAAAAAATGGAGATCGTCTCGAAAATCCCATAAACTCACGGGATATTCACAAAGAGATCAAGAAGTGACTGGATAATTCTTGATAATCAAATAATTAAAGAAGATCCACAACATAGTTTATGGATATCAAATAAATCAATGAAAGCCCGCATCATCCTACGTTCGAGAAATACGTTGCTCCATCCCTCGAATCACGTAGATAATCAGGAGAGAAGAATCAAGGGAACAAACAGAATTGTACCCGCGTAATTTAATCAATAAAATTATGTTTCTTCATATTTATATTGTGGTTGCAATTTATTTTTGTATCACATATAATTTGTTGCAAACAACCATGTAATTATGTTAAAACTTGATCAAGAACAGGAAGGGTAATTAAGTTTCATAAGCATTATAGGAAGATAAAAATCTCTTTTAAAAATTACTTTTAAGTCACAAGTTTAACGTGGGTCTCTCTATGCTTCTCTAGAGTTGATCAAGTATGGAAATTTTCTCATGGCATTCTAATTGTGCTCTGATTTCTTCTAGAGTCTATCTTTATTCTTCTTGGGCTTAATCCATGTTGCAGGCGAGGCTTTTGCATCTATACCTGCTTTGTAAAAAAAATTGCAAGCGTACCCACTTTTCGCATAAAGTTCAGGTATACGGGCCTGAAGTAGCAAAGGCAATCACACATAACTTCAGCATTCTAGGCGTTTTCAAAAACTTCAGCAGAAGTGCTGAAGTTATTTAGTTCATTTGTAAAAACTTCAGCACTAAATAAGCTTAAGTTTTGTCCCGAATTAATTAGTTTTGTCCCGAATTAATTAGTTTTGTCATAAAGCTTTTCAATAACTTCAGTAGAAAATGCTGAAGTTATTTAGTTCATTTGTAAAAACTTCTGCACTAAATAAGCTGAAGTTTTGTCTTGGATTAATTAGTTTTGTCATAAAGCATTTTCAAAAACTTCAGCAGAAGATGCTGAAGTTATTTAGTTCGTTTTCAAAAATTTCAGCAGAAGATGTTGAAGTTAATTAGTTCATTTTTAAAAACTTCAGCAGAAGATGCTGAAGTTATATTAAGTTCATATGTAAAAACTTCAGCACTAGATAAGCTGAAGTTTTGTGCTGGATTCATTAGTTTTGCAATAAATATTTTTGAAAAACTTCAGCAGAAAATGCTGAAGTTATTTAGTTCATTTGTAAAACTTCAGCACTTAATAAGCTGAAGTATTGCGCAGGTATCAGGAAAGCGGCGCCTGAAGCTGTAAAAATTAGGGTATAGGTTAAATAATTTTAAAAATATGGATATAGATTAAATGGGGGCGACCAAACAGGGCGCCTCGCGCAATTTTTACGTTGCAGGCACATACTCAGTGATCAACTCAATTCTATTCTAGGACCAGCCCATTGTATAAACTAGTTCAAATATATAATAATAAATAACTAAAATAAACACAATGTTTTAAAATGAAAACCAAACCAAACAATACGATATGTCTTATCTTCAATCCAAAGTCATCTAAAGAGGTGGGCATTCGGTATTTCGGTTCGGTATTTCGGTATTCGATTTATCAATTGTATATACCAAATACCGTACCAAATTATTTCGGTACGGTTCAGTATTTATTATTTTGGTTCGGTACGGTTTCGGTAAAGTATTCGGTTTATGAATTATTCAATTGTGTTATGTGTATACCAAACAAAAATTAAAATGCTGCCAAATCCAAACGTAGTGCCACACTGCCGTGAGGGAAAACTTTCTCATATATTGCTGAACCAGAAGTACATTAACTTTACATATCAAAAAACATAAAACATATAAATATACTTGTAAATAAATTTGAAGTAGAAGGACATATGGAAATGTACAAATTGATATACCAACATATTACAACGCATAATTGAGATTTTTACTAGCATGTATTCTTCTAGTTAGTGATATTTTTAAGTTATTGCTCAATCCTTTGAATTAACCGGAGAGATAGAGACACAAGTAGCTGATTTACAAATTCAATATGGAAACAATTCGATCTAATCCATTTCATATATGTTTATATAAAACCACTAAGTCCATACTAGATTTCAACTTCCAGTTTATGCCATTCACAAAGAAAGAAAAGGGGATAATTGGAATTAGAATAAGAATATTATGTTTCAAGAATTGAGATGACAACGAGAACAACATAAATGGATTTGTGTATTTATATACGAAGAATTGGTTTCATCTATTTTTGTCACATGCTATATATTTGATTGCCTGGTTCTAACCCAATGTGAAATAGCATAACAATGAAGGGACTTTATGGTATATAGGATAAACAAAGGTATCCCTTTAATTTAATTACGTTGATGGTAATTCGGATTATTTCGTTTTGATTGGGATTTGCAGTGGATATGAGGGGACAAAATGGATTTAAAAATTCCCTGTAGAGTGTAGAAAGCACAAGCATGTCGAGATGGTGTTTACTTACTTATTTGTGTTCTCTGGTGGTTTGGCTCCTTCAGGGAAAGGATTGCGGCGTGGGTGAAGAAGAAGAACTGAGATGAGAGAGTCGTTGGTTCAACCTAATCTGCTAATTGCTAAAAATAAAATGGTCTAACCTAATAGCCTAAGACTAAGAGTACTGGGCTTGGGCAGTTGGGCTTGGGGAGCGACGGGAATTGGAATTAAATTGGGCTGGCCGGCTGGGCACTGGGTGGGTAGATATAGGTAGGGTCCAAAACAAATGTCCTTAAAATATTGGTATATTAGGTATATTCGGTATACCGAAGTTTTAAAATTGTAATACCGAAAAACAACCGAAATACCGAATTAGACCGAAATACCGAAAAAATCGAAACCGAAATACCGAATTAATTCGGTTTGGTTCGTAATTCGGTTTTTCGGATTTTATGCCCACCCCTCTATGTTATATATGTATTTATATCTATCTATAATATATTAAAAGCACGAAGGCCCTATCGAAATATCGTTCGTCTTTTTTACCCTTCATAAGTGCATTATATATTGGATATACTTGTAATTGTAATCGTCAATTTATGTTTTAGAAAAAAATCAAAAAGTGTCTTGTGCTTAATTCCTTTTAGGTTTAGAATTCTTAAGAATTTACACTATTTGAGTTTTTGGATTCTTGCCTTACGAGTTCTTTTTTCCTTTGGTTCTTCGTTCCTTTAGTGTTAGGATTCTTGGAATCCTTTTTCCGTAGGTTTAATTTTATTTTAGGATTCTTTAGATTCTTTTTTAATTACGGTATGTCTATTTTCCCATTGTTCCATTTGTGTTCGTTTAGGATGCAAATTTCATTGTCTTTTTTGTGTAGGCTTAGGATTAAATTTATGCTTTTAGAATTTTAGAACCAAACAGTTTAGTTTAGTACAAGGATGAGTTAACCACTTCTATAGAAGTTGCCACAACCATATATTCTTTATCATAAATTATTCATTGCATCATCTTCCGCATAAGTAAACTTTGCTTGTAATTTGAGGTAATTTTCTATGAAGTTATGTAATAATGGTGGTTCATACATTATTTAAAAGCAACTGCAAATTGAAAGTTTGTAAGTTAGTGATTTCTTATTCAGAATATCTAATGTATAATCAGTGGTTTAAAATTAATTGATTTATGAATATTGTACATGTTATTTGGATAGATGCATTCCTCGCATTCGGTTAGGCATTTTAACTCGTATCAATTAAATATTTTATTAATTTAAGATTAATTTCACTTTGTGCTTGATAATTTTGATTACTAATTATTAAGCCAGCTCAAGTTGCTTATATTTTGTAAGAATTTTTTTTAAAATATGATTATCTCTTTTAATTGACTATATTATACATATCACGATATTAAAATTGTGTTCTTGAAGAACATGCTTTGGCCATTGGTGACCCTATCCAAATTTTTGTAAGTTTTTATTAGTTCATGTAAACAATTCTCCTTATCAATATCATAAATAACATTTTATGAATCATGCTCATGATCAACTCTTGCTACAAATATTTGATCATTTTAGTTATTAGGTTGCATAAATAACAATAATATTTATAAGATATTTCAAAAAATAATAATTTTTAGTTTCTAAGAAAATACATACGTACTATTATAAAAGCATGATACTTCAATACAAATCAACTTTTAAAAAAAGATTTCTCACTAAATAAGAATCTCATTCAACTTTTTTTGGTAAAAAATGTCATTGAATTATTTTTCTATATATAGGAATTTGATATCAACATATATATTAATTATTAAATGTTTCGTTATTGAATTATTGACAAGTCCTACTATTTGAATTTCAAAAACAAGAAGTTAAAAGCTAGGTGGTTTTAAAAAAAATGGTTTCATATCCAATTTACAAAAATCGACAAAAAAATTTCAAATTCTTCTTTTATGTAAACTATGTCGAAAATCTTATTTAGGATTTGAAAATCAGTTAAAATTATCTTATATAACTTTTTTAATTAATAATGTAAAATGACAATGGTTTATATTTGAACTCTTTTAAATTTATACTCAAATAATAATTTTTTCTATCAAGCTTTTCTGTATAATATTTAAAACTTACAATCAACCATTAGAATGAATAACAAAAAATAATTAAGAATATAAAAAGAAAGAGAGAAAGAGATAGATGGATATAGAGAAAGAAAAGAAGACTATCAGATAATTTCAGTAATTGGAGATAACGCTAAAAATCACAATAAGATATATTTCTTTCTTTATTAAGCTAGCAAACAATATCAATTTTTCAGGAACTTATATTTCTTCTTTAATTGTTATTTTAAACTCATACACAATTTGATAATAGGCTAAATTCACGTAGTTTAGCGTATATTTATACTCTAACTTAATGATGCTTCACTATCTTAAGTATGTTAAATGATGATAAATTGGCTCTAATTGTGATTTTTGTGTTTCACAGGAGTACAATGCACTATCGAGGACTTAGGATGATGATCTGGGCGAAATTGAAGAAGAACAACCCCATGGGATAATTTATGGATGATTTGAAGGATGAAGACGCTTGGGACAGTGAGAAACCCCACTAGCGCGGGCTGTAGCGCGAGACTAGCGCACCCGCGCTAGTCCAGTGATTCCGGGCAGTGCTAAACTCCACTAGCGCGGGCTGTAGCGCGAGACTAGCGCGCCCGCGCTAGTCCAGGCGGGAAAAGTAAAAGACGAAGGGTACTTTTGAAAGTTCAAGGCCAATCCACTCAATCTATAAAAGGTTCAACTTTCCCAAAGGAGTAGTTTATCAAGGTTTAGAGTCTAGAACAATAATAGCAAAGGCAAGAGGCAAGGAGGGCAATTGGACATCAATCCATCTCTCCTTCCCTTTTGATTTTTACCATTGTTCATGAATTCTTTTGTAGTTTTCGTTATTGTTATGACTAGCTAAATTTTCTAATCTAAGGTTTTGGTGAACCCTGTTGAGAATGAACTTATTGTGATATTAATATAGTTTTGTTTGGTTGTTAATCTCTATTTGTTCAACTACGTTCTAGTTGTAGTTGATTGAAGGGCCCTCAATTAAATGTTCCTATTTATTATGTATTTACTTGAGAGAGATTGCATATTTAGGTAGTTGTTTGAACAACATCACTCCCGGAGTATAGGCGAGATCCATAACCGAGGGTTTAGAGGTTGGATTAGAGATAACGATACCTCGATGCAATCTAAAGTGAACTGTAATGCAATTTAGCTAATGTAACTTGAGAGAGTGCATCTAGTAGATTATCATAATTACTTGAGAGAGATTTATGATAGCTGGAGTATTCATGATTGATAGAGACAACTAAGTCAAAACTATAGAAAATATACAAGAAGAGATTTTATCAACGGGGGAAATCATAACCATAGACCTTTATTACAATTGTTTACACCTCATTGTTAGTTAATCTTTAGTTTATTATTTTTCTTCAGTTGTAGTAGTAAAAACACCACCAAGTGATATTCATAACTTTTGAGAAAGTTGATTATTAAGAATCTAGTAATCTAACAACAACATTTGATACGTTAGTTCTCTGTGGGATTCGACTCTGGGCAAAATACCCGAATTATATTTGCAACGCCCGCTTAGTCTTTTATTAGACATAGTTGAGCGGGATCAAATTTTGGCGCCGTTGCCGGTGAACTAACGGTATTATCATTTGCAGTCAGTGGAAAATAAAAAATTCTTAAGTGCAATAAATTTACTTTGATTTCTTTCAGATAATGAAATTCTAACGTTTGCTGAATCGGTTGTACAGGTGCATGCCTAGAAACTAATCGAGAACTGGTGAAGTATTTGAAGCCTTACCAGACCCCAAAAAAGTTTTCAAGGCCTTGAACAGGGCCAACCGGAGAAGCAAGCAACAACCATTCATTGAACACGTTGAAACAGACATGGCAGACCTGAACGACATGATCAACAATAATAATGGGAAAGATGTGGTTGAACCAGCCGGACACATTGCAGCGCCTGAGGTACCCATTGCACTTGAGGCGCCCTTATATGGTTGGGCGCAACCCACAACAGAGAATTTGGCCACCGTAATCATGGTCCCGCAGATAGAAGCCGAGTTCTTCCAAATCACAAACAATATGCTTCACTTGCTGCAGAATAAGGGGCTATTTTCAAGGTCATTCATTGAGGATCCCCAGCAACATTTGAAGAACTTCCTGTCGATCTGCAAGACACAGAGGCAACCAAATGTCACTCCGGACGCAATAAGACTGTTGTTGTTTCCGTTCTCAGTGACAGGAGTAGCCGAGACTTGGCTCAACTCACTCTCCATCAATTCTATCACTACATGGGAGGAGTTGGTCAAGAAGTTCTTTAATAAATTCAATCCACCAAATAAGACAACGCAACAAATTGATGAGATCTTGAGCTTCAGGAAGATGCCTATGGAGACACTGCAGGAGACATGGGAACGGTTTAAAGGGATGCTGATAGTCTGTCCTCACCATGGCATTCCATAACAGATGTTGGGGCAGCTATTTTATATGGGTCTGGCTGATGGTGTGAAAGCTAATGTTGATGCTTCAGCTGGTGGAGCATTCCTGAGTAAGACGTGGAGAGAAAGCTAGGCTTTACTTGATAAAATGACACAAAATTCAGGGGGTGCACCTATTACCCCTATCGTTCACTCAGTGCCATTAGATCCGTCCAAATCTATTGCTGAAAATATGGCAACTTTGATGACACAGATGAGCTTACTTACGAAAAAGGTAGAGGAGTCAGGGCAGAAGCAGCAAGTTCATATTGTAGATACTACCAATGGGGGCTTATGCACATCTTGCATTAGCCAACCAATAGGTAATAAGTGGAATGCAGACTGCGATCTTCTTCACTACCCGGAGAATATGAATTATGTGTCAAACTATGGAGGCCAGAGACAGGGTGGACAGAATTGGGGTTAGCAAGTTCAGCCGTACAAACCACCTCATCAGCAACATAACAATGGCAACATGGGTGCCATGAGACCTCATGGTAATGTGGCACCTTACCAAAGGCCAAAAGGGTTTAACAATCAAAATCAACAGCAGGCATACCACCCCCCTCAACAACAACATGGGGGGAGACAAGAAGATGATTTTCCAGGCTTGAAGAAATAATGCAACATGTGATTGGGTCAACTGCCAAAATCAGTGAGAGAGTAGATGCACATGATTAAGCTATTAAAAATATTGAAGTGCAGATGGGCCAGATATCAATGTCATTGAACAATCGTCCTCTTTAGACTCTGCCTGCAGACACTCAAGTGAATCCTAAGGACCAGGGCCCAAAGCAGCTGATGGAAGTAAGTCTCCGCAATGGAAGAGACTTAGACTTGGAACATGAAATAGCTCATGAAAGCAGGCAGGCAGAGACACTAGTACCAGTTCCAATTAAACTTGATGATTCAACAAACTTGACCAAGGTAACAATGCAAACTGCTGGAGGAGAACCCAATGTGCAGAGTGAGGCTGAAAAAGAAGTGGAGATAGCCCAAGAGCCGGTATTTGAGGTGGTGGTCGAGAAAGAAAAATCCCAAATCACTGGGAAGAAGAGACCTCCAACACCATTCCCTCAGAGGCTGGCCAAATACCAAAATGATGAGCAGTACAAAAAGTTCTTGGATATGCTGAAACAGATACATGTAAATATTCCTCTAATTGATGCTCTGAAGGAGATGTCTGGCTATGCGAAGATGATGAAGGACTTGATGTCCCAAAAATTCTATTTCCAAGACCTGGAAACTGTGACCCTTACTCAGACTTGCAGTGTTGTAGTGACACGACCAATTCCAGAAAAGCTGTCTGATCCAGGGAGCTTTACAATTCCCTGCACCATTGGCAATTTTGCTTTTTCCAAAGCACTTTGCGATGGGGCCAGTATTAATCTCATGCCCCTGGCCATTTACAAGATACTGGGTATTGGTAGAGCCGGACCAACTTCAACTGGCTGACAGGACGGTGAAGAGACCGTCAAGCATTCTGGATGATGTTTGAGTGCAAGTAGGGAAGTTTGTGTTCCCTGCTGATTTTGTGATACTGGATTGTCGAGTGGATGAGGATATTCCCATAATATTGGAAGGCCATTCTTGGCCACAGGCAGAGCTCTCATTGATTGTGAAACTGGGGAGCTCAAGATGAGGCTTACCGATGAAGAAATCACATTCAATGTGCAGCAATCTATGAGGCGACCGAGTGAGTTCGCCATTTGCTCTCTCATTGATGCTGTGGATGTGATAGTGGAGGAAGATGATGCGTCCCTAACTATTGAGTACCCCCTTGCTGCATGTTTGATGAATTTGGAGGAGGTAAATAGGGAAGAATTGGCAGAATGGGTGTTAGCACTTGATGATAAAGGGGGTTGGCCGAGGGCCCTCGAGTTTGAGCCATTACACTTAGATAAAAGAGAGAGCCCGCCAGCCAAACCATCTGTGGAAGAACCACCAAACTGGAGTTGAAACCACTGCCAGCCCATCTAAGGTACGCGTTTCTTAGACCTAACTCTACTTTACCTGTTATTATCTCATCGAGTTTGTTATATGTGCAAGAAAATCAGATGTTACAGGTACTCACTGAGTGTAAGACTGCCATTGGATGGACCATGGCAGACATCAAAGGGATCAGCCCGACATATTTTATGCACAAGATTCTCCTGGAAGAGGGACACAGACCTTCCAGGGAACACCAAAGGCGGTTGAATCCAAACATGAAGGAAGTGGTGAAGAAAGAAATCATCAAGTGGTTAGATGCGGGAATCATTTTCCCCATCTCAGACAGCAGCTGGGTTAGCCCAGTGCAATGTGTTCCAAAAAAGGGTGACATGACGGTTGTGAAGAATGACAAAAATGAGCTGATATCTACACGAACCGTCACTGGCTAGAGAATTTGCATGGATTACAGAAAGTTGAATATTGCCACCCGAAAAGACCACTTTCCACTTCCCTTCATTGATCAAATGCTCGATAGGTTGACATGGAGGTCTCATTTTTGTTTCCTGGACGGGTACTCGGGGTACAACCAAATTTCAATTGCCCCAAAAGACAGGGAAAAGACCTCCTTCATGTGCCCCTATGGGGTATTTTCCTTCAGAAGGATGCCATTCGGCCTCTGCAATGCACCCGCCACATTTCAAAGGTGCATGATAGCCATATTCATAGACATGGTCGAAGATATCATGGAGGTATTCATGAATGATTTCTCAATAGTGGGAAATTCATTCGATGAGTGCCTAGCAAATCTGGCCTGTGTGCTAAAAAGGTGCATCGGGATGAATCTTGTGCTTAACTAGGAGAAGTGTCATTTCATGGTACAAGAAGGGATCGTCTTGGGGGTACTTGGTGTCAAGTAAAGGAATTGAGGTGGACCACGCTAAAGTAGATGTGATTGAAAAGCTTCCACCACCCACATCAGTCAAAGCTATACGTAGATTCCTTGGGCATGACGGGTTCTACAGACGATTCATCAAAGACTTATCCAAGATAGCCAACCCCCTCTGTAAGTTGCTTGAAAAAGATAACCCCTTTGTGTTTTCTAATGATTGCAGGGTGGCTTTTGAGGAGCTGAAAAAGCGGCTAGTCACAGCACCGATAATTGTTGCTCCCGACTGGGAGGAACCGCTTGAACTCATGTGCGATGCCAGTGACTACGCAGTGGGAGCCGTGTTAGGTCAGCGCAAAGATAAAATAATGCACCCAATTTACTACGCAAGTAGGACATTGAGTGGAGCTCATCTGAACTACACGGTGACCGAAAAGGAGATGTTGGCGGTAGTGTTCGCCTTTGACAAGTTCAGGTCTTACTTGATTGGGTCGAAGGTGATTGTGTACACTGACCATGCAGCCATCAGATACTTGGTTAAGAAGAAAGAGTCCAAGCTGCGCCTAATTCGTTGGGTGCTGCTACTACAAAAAATTGATTTGGAGATTCGTGACCGCAAGGGCACGGAGAACCAAGTCGTTGACCACCTGTCACGACTTGAAGGTGCAGAGAATGCAATAGAATCAGAGGATATTTTGGAAACCTTTCTGTTGACCCAAGTCACTGCATGATTTTGAATATTGACAAATGTCAACCAAGTTGAACCAGGTCCATCAGGCTATCATAGTGAATCAGACTCATTGGCGCGAAGAGTCCATGTGTAGGAGATAACAAGTTATGTGAATTATCTAGGAACTAAGAGGTTGTCTCCTAAAGCAAAAAGGTTGCAAATTGATAAGAGGTTAGAGTTTGAATTCATCAAGGATAGTAACAAAGGAAGGAAGTTGAGTTTAATACAAACTCTTCCACCAAGGAAGAGTTGCACTAGAACTGAACGACAATCTTAACTACTGATTCTATAAAATGTAGAAGCATTCATGCTGAATATGATACGCACAAAAACTGAAGTGAATCAAGATCTGAAAAGCAAAATACCCAGAGGTATTTTGCAAGCAGAATCCTTGTGCGACACAAAGGCTACTGACCAGCTAGAAGAACCAGTTCCATCCGTTTGTTTATTGAGTCTAGTTGGTTTTAGTAGGTGATTTAATATTGTATCTTTTCAGCTTTATTAGAAGCAATTGTAATAGGTACACATTGTTCAAGTTAAAGTTAACTTGAAGCTTGTCGCAATTAGCTAGAAGCTAGGTTGCTACAAAGGGATTAGAGTTAGTCCTAGGTTTACAAAAGAGTTTATTTTGTAAATGTTGTTTGGCTCAGAGTTTGGGAAAATCCTACTGAGTAGTAAGTCGTGGTTTTTTCACCTTTTGAGCCAGGTGTTTTCCACGTAAAAATCTCTGTGTTTTTACTTTACTGCATTTATTATTCCGCACCAGTAGAAGTTGGAACACCAAGAAGAACCAGGTTCTTCTAAGTAGACAACACACGAAAAATTGGACACCCCACAAATCACCCCCACCCCCTTCTTGTGTGGTATTGAAGTATAAAACATCAATTGGTATCAGAGAAGGTTATCAAGGCTAACACCTTGGAAAAGATTAAAATGAGTGCACCACCTAGAAACTGGGAGGGTCAATCAACTGCAAGGCCACCACTCTTCAATGGTCAGTACTACTCTTGGTGGAAGAACAAGATGAAGGACCACTTGATTGGATAAGACTATGAACTCCGGGACATAGTCATTGATGGTCCTCTAGCCACCATGAAGAAGACTGCTGAAGGTGTAGATGTACCAAAGACTAGGGCTGATTGCACTGCGGAGGATCTAAAGAAATGGGAGAAGAATTCAAAGGCGAAAAAGTGGCTAGTGTGTGGACTAGGTCCAGACGAATATAGCAGAATCAGAAGTTTCACCACAGCCAAAGAAATCTAGGATACTCTACAAGTAGCCCATGAAGGAACACCTCAGGTAAAAAGGTCTAGAGGTACTCTACTATACTCTCAATATGAAAACTTCACTATGAAAGAAGGAGAGACAATACAATAGATGTACACAAGGTTCACAACCTTAACAAATGAACTTAAGTCTCTTGGTAGAGTAATTCTTGAAGAAGACAGGGTAGAGAAGATCCTGACTAGGGTCTTGCCAATTCCCTGAGAAAGCAAGATCACTACTATCCAGGAATCCAAAAATATGGCAACCCTCAGATTGGATGAATTGATTGGAAACCTTATTTCTTATGAACTCAGAAGGCAGACAATGAAAATGAATGCTCCAAAGAAGGAGAGGAGTCTAGCACTAAGGATCACTGAGGAAGCAAATCTGGAGGATGATGAGATGGCCATGATTACCAAAGAATTAAGAAACTTTCTCATGAGGAGGAAGGTCATCTCTAAGGGAGGAAACTACAACAAAGCAAAAGCTTCAGAAAGGCCAACCAATGAGGGATGCTACACGTGTGGAAAGACTGACCACCACATCAAGAATTATCCTCAGTGGGAAGTAGAATGGAAAAGGGAGAGATTAAAAAGAAGGAACAAGAAGAAGGAACTGGTCCAACCCAAGAAAACCACAACACATGCTATGGTTGCTGCTTTGGGGGAAAGTTCAGATGAAGAATCAGAAGATGGTGAAAATGAAGAACAACCGCTCATGGCAATTGGAGAATCTGATGAGGAATCATATGAAGATCCAGAGGTAAGTATCTCCCATCTTAAAAACAAAATAAAATTCCTATCTAAAGAAAAACTCACTAAGGTGCTACTTGATTTCATGGAGGATTCTGAAGAAACATCGAAAGAGAAAAAACAACTAACTAAAGAATGTACAATGCTAAAAGCAAAATGCTTGAACCTGGAAGTCAGGGTAAGTGAATCTGAAAAGAAACACATTGTCTTGATGAACCAGGTTCATCCACTCGAAACTGAGATTCTAGAGCTAAAATCTAAAAACTTAAAATTGAAGCTAGGATCCAGTAAAAAGGTAGTTGATCATTCTCATACCATGCTGGAAGAAAATGTGGAAAAACTAAAAGATGAGATGTATGCCAAGGATGAACAGATAAGGACACTTAAAGTAGAACTTGGTAAAGTCAAACATGAGTTAGAAAGAACTTGTAAATGGAATAAATCCTCCGATGCCTTGACTTGGCTTCAAGAAAATCATAGTAGTAACCGGAGAGGGCTTGGCTTTGGGAGTCAATTGCCCAAGTGGGATCACAAAAGAAAGTATCTCACTCTTCCTGAAAATAAAATCTGTACCCACTGTGGTAAAACTGGCCACTACAAAATTGAGTGTACTGCAAGAGAGCAGGCCAGTCGAAAAAATGAGAGGTTTGTTAAAAAGAAAAATTGGCTACCAAATTGGGCCAGAAAAAATTTAATTCATCCATTCTCTCATAGAAAAGGACCCAAACTAGTTTGGGTTCTTAAAAACTAACCCCTGATTTCCTTTGTAGGTACAAGTGAGAGGAAGCAGCCAAATTTGGTTTTTGGATAGTGGCTGCTCAAAGCATATGAAGGGGAACAAGTAACAGTTCCTTTCACTTGAAAACCTCAAAGGAGGAAATGTCTTCTTTGGAAATGGAAATAAAGATGAAATTATAGGGGTTGGCAAAGTAGGTAAGGATGAAACATGTTCCATCGAACATGTGTACTTGATAGATGGCTTGAAATACAGCCTGATCAATGTGTCACAACTGTGTGACAGAGGTAACTTGGTTGCTTTCACTTCCACAAAATGTTTTGTGATTAACTTGCTTACTGACAAGATTGTTTTGCAGGGAAAGAGAATGAATAATATCTATGTCATAGACTTGACCACACTGTCTGAAAATGAACTCACTTGCTTGAGTGTTTTGGACAGTGATCCCCTCCTTTGGCACAAACGACTTGGTCATGCAAGTCTAAATCAGCTTAACAAATTAGTCTCTAAGGACTTAGTGGTGGGACTCCCTAACATTAAGTTCAAGGAATACAAATTTTGTGAGGCATGTGCAAGGGGAAAGCAGGTAAGATCCTCATTTAAAAGTAAGAAAATGATCAGTATCACCAGGACGTTGGAACTGGTTCATCTGGATATGTGTGGTCCAATGAGAACTCTGAGCAGAGGTGGTAAGAAATATGTGATGGTGCTAGTTGATGATTATTCAAGGTTCACTTGGACCTTATTTCTGACATCTAAGCATTTGATATGTTCATCTCATTTGTTAAGAAAACTCAAAATCAGTTAGGACATCAACTAGCATCAATAAGATCTGACCATGGTACTGAATTTGAGAATGCAAAGTTTGCTGAATTCTATGTTGAACATGGTATCAATCACAACTTTTCTGCCCCTAGAACCCCACAGCAAAATGAGGTTGTGGAAAGAAAAAATAGAACTCTTGAAGACATGGCAAGAACCATGCTTCTTTCTAGCAAACTACAACACAACTTCTGGCAGAAGCAATAAACACTGCTTGCTATATAATCAATAAATGCATGACCAGACAACTGGTAGAGAAGACTCCTTATGAATTACCTAAAGGGAGAAAGCCCAACATATCCCATCTTAGGGCTTTCGGATGCAAGTTCTTTGTGCACAATAATGGCAAAGATTCCCTAGGTAAATTTGATCCCAGAAGTGATGAGGGAGTATTCTTGGGATATTCATCACATAGAAAAGCATATAAAGTGTACAATAAAAGAACTATGTGTGTAGAAGAGAGTGTGCATGTTGTCTTTGATGAAACTAACACTCTTTTTGAGAGATAGGAACCAGACGATGAGGAGCTTGGACTGGTGAGAAGCAGTGAACACATTGAAGCAGCCATGGGAGATGGAACAGGTGATGGACCATGTCCAACTACCCCAAGCAACATGACAGGGGGAACTCCACATGTGAACCCTGGCCCTGATCCCGTTCCACAACAACAAGACACCATAGAATCATCCAGAAGTGAACAATTGGTGCTCAAACCACACAGATATCAAAGTTCTCACCCTCTTAAGAACATCATAACAGATTTGTCATCCGGAATCAAAACAAGAGCCTCCTTGAAAAATTTGTGTGCGTTTGATGCCTTTCTATCCTTGATTGAAACAAAGAACATTGGTGAAGCCCTACAAGATGATGACTGGGTAAATTCCATACAAGAAGAGATGAATCAATTTGAAAGAAGTCAAGTATGGCACTTGGTACCCAGAAAACTAGACAGATCAGTGTTTGGCACAAAGTGGGTCTTCAGGAACAAGCTCGATGAGGATGGAACTGTCACAAGAAACAAGGCTAGACTGGTTGTCCAAGGATATAGTCAAAAAGAGGGAATTGACTATGATGAGACCTTTGCCCTTGTGGCAAGACTGGAGGCAATCAGGCTTCTTATAGCATTTGTTGCACACATGGAATTCACTCTCCATCAGATAGATGTTAAGAGTGCCTTCCTCAATGGCTATCTGAAGGAAGATGTATTTTTCAAACAACCTCCAGGTTTTGAAAGCAAGGAGTCACCTGACCATGTATACAAACTTGACAAGGCTATTTATGGTCTCAAACAAGCACCTAGAGCCTGGTATGAGTGATTGTCAAAATTCCTAATAGAACATGGGTACAAACGAGGCAAAATTGACAGCACCTTGTGTAACGACCCGACCGGTCGTTCTGTGTATTAGGACCCCGTTCCCCTACCTAGAGACTTCCCATAGCCTCTTCTTGTGATTTATGACTTGCGGGGACGGGTGGTTCAGATTTTGGAAGTGTTTAGAGTGCTTTAGGAACACTTGGTTCCTTAAGGTTGGCCTTTTGACCAAGTTTGACTTTGGTCAACATTTTTAAGCAAACGACCTCGGAATCGAGTTCCGACAACTCCATTAGCTTCGTATGATGATTTCGGACTTGGGCGTATGTTCGGAACGGGTTTTCGATGACCCAGGAGCATTTCGGGGCCCAATATAGAAATAAGAATTTCCTTAAGTTTGAAATTTGGTTTGGAACATGATTTTATGTTATTAAGATCCGAACGTAATTTCGGGACCGGTAATAGTTCCGTTATGTCATTATGACTTGCCTGAAGAATTTAGTGTCATGAAGGATAAAGTGTACACGAATTAAAGAAAATGAGTTTTGTTGAAAGTGGCCAATTTGGGATAAAATATTGGTCGAGCGATAATACCCGATAATTATAGACTAGTACCATGCAAGGTACTATATGACCATGATAGTAAAGTGTGTAAAGTATGTTGAAAGTGAGTAGTATTTTAAGTAATTTGAGATAGTTTTTAATTATGTGGGTGATTGGTTAATTATTAGATTATGGGATATTACCCAATTAATTAAGGAATTAATTATTGGATGATGAGATATTACTCATCAATTATGTTGCATGAGGTGGCAACCCCCCTTGCAAATTGAAATGACTCATGTTATAACATGAAAGGTGGCAATCATTTAAGAAAGGATTGAAAATTTCCTCTTAAGTCCAAGCCTTGCATTATTCAAAAAATAGATGGAATTCACAAGAAAAGCCATAAAGACTCTAACGTATTGCTTCAGTAACAACCTTGAAAGGTTGTGATCAAATTAACAAAGTGAGCATATGAAATTTTCAACAAAAATTCGTATGAGAATTCAAATATTTTAATCTTGGAGGAGCCATATCGTGACTGCTATTTACATAGAAGAAACACAACAGCAAATGAATATAACTTCAACATGAGTTTGAATTGTAGTAGCAGCAGACGATCACCCAATGTTTACCTACTTCAAATTATTCTGTAGCAAATTAAGTTCACCGCGGAAGTGAAGATTTTCATTCTTCAACCAAAATCCAACGATATTTCTTAGCACGCTAGCAACGTGAGATTTTGCGATCCTAAGGAAGTACGGTGCAATCTTTTCCAAAAATATAATACGAATTTTTCCTACTCCAGTTACGATTCCTCGGGTGTAGAGTTCGGAGTTGCGGGCGCGTTCTTGCTCCGAGAGGTATGTTCGACACGAGGTGAGTTTCCTTTCCAACCTTGTAAGGGGGAATTGTCCCCATAGGTACTCTATTTACTGTATATACATGTTGCGGGGGCTACGTACGTACCAAGTGACGAGAGTTCGTACGTGGCGACTAGTCTGCTATGTCGGGTAACTTTAGGATTCACAAACATGACTCGATGTGCCCTATTTGTACTTTTGGATGTGTTGTGAATTGAATATTATTCCTAAGATGGTATGGAAATGCGGAACATTATGATTTAACCCCAGTTGATTTATCATTGGCATTGGCACAGTCCGATTAAGTTCACTGTTGAGTTGGTACACATATGTACTTACATATATATATATATGCACTTGTTATCGAGTCGCAGATATGGTGCGCGGCCGTGGGTCAACTTATTACTAATTATTATCGAGTCAGCACACGAGTCGCAGGTATGATGCGCGATCGTGGGTCAGCTTATCATTATCGAGTCAGCACACAAGTCGCAGGTATGATGCGCGATCGTGGGGCAGCTTATCATTATCGAGTCAGCACACGAGTCGCATGTATGATTTGCGATCATCGGTTAGCTTATGACCTCAGTCCTTATGACCACCCTTATGACTCCGGCCGGTTGTCTTGTCCTG